>KZ269988.1:579667-666430 GCA_002249935.1 Onchocerca flexuosa | reverse complement strand
AAAAAAAAAAAAAAAAAAAAAAAAAACAATCACTGGAAAATATAATTCGTATTAATATCTTAGTATGTCAGTCATTTCAAGCAAAGCATTACAAAAATTTATATTCTCTAAGCACCCACTTTGATGTTTGCCTCCATTCCATTAATTTCGATTACTTTTTTCTGCAGTTTACAAAAATCTTCATTCATTTCAATACCAATAGCATTCACCAGTCCACTACTAAAAGTATATAAATTCTTCTAGAAATAGAATTTTTGAACTGTTGAGAAGGGAATTTTTTAATTGCATTCAAATTGATACTAGGAAAAGAAACGGCCGAAAAAATAATGGGACTAAAAAGAAACAAGTAATCTCTCCATAAAAGTTCTACATGAAATTAAAAGATTTTTTATATTACAACAAACAAACCTGTAACTATACACAGCATATAACACACTGCCCAATCTTGAACCAACATCAACAACTAACGTACCTTTCATATCCTTGCTTAAAGGAACTAATACTGTGAATGCATACCGCAGCTATAAATTGTACAAGCAATTATTTTTCCAAATTTTTATAGACTTTTATCTTTTTCCAAACTTCCGCTTTATAAAAATTATTATTTTTGTCTCTCATCAATCTTTCCCGCATATTTATCATTTTTATACGCTGAGTGTTTTCTGCATAAAAACTTATAATTACATATAAAATCCTGAATAAACTGATAATAACAACGATGAATGATGATTGCAGTGCGTCCCATACATCTCGAACTATTATCTAATTTACTTGACTGTAGAACAAGAAGACAAAAGTGCAGAAATTTTAGAGCTCTAGAGAAATGTACGGAATATAATATTAAATTTCAAATTAATAAAGAGTTAATGGTACCTGATCGATACTTAATGAATGTGAAATAAATGTTAGAGGCATGATTTCTCTGCAACCACATTGAGCACAATATTCTCGACTCAGTTTTCCTTGATCCACCAATTCATCAACATCATCATCGTCATATAAGAAAGCATCGACATGCACCTGTATGCATTCCAGAATTATTATGAAACATTACAATGAGATAAGCATTTTGTGCAGAACATAAGTACAAATCATTTCAAATTCACCGTAGTATCACGATTACAATCGGAATCTAAACCACTTTGCGGCCAACACATTGTTTCGGAGGGTAATATCGCTGTTGTTGGCAACTGAAAAAAAATTTATGTATAGCATGCAAAGCTAGAAGCATGAAAAAGTCATCTTTCAATTGAATGGAACAATTTCCTTCTATTATTAAAAACACCAATATTATCTAAACAAATCAATTAGAAACATCTGTTCCAGATAGAGGATTCAGTTCCGACTTATTCGAACAATTTCCTTCCCCGATAGTGGAACCTTTGTTGAGTATCCAAACTACTGCAAAGAATATAAAGGAAAGGAAAATGAGAAAAATTTTTTTTTCAGATGTCATGAAATAATCTCATACAAATTTACTGGAATTTAAAATAAGATTTTAAACTTCGGACTTCATAATTTAATATAAGACAACAACCAAATTAAATTAAACAGTTGAGGACATTATAATTTTTCCAAATTTTATTCATAGGAAAAAAATCAAAATCTATTTCTCATAAGGTGAAACTTTTCAACCATTTGATGTTAAATTCCCGCTCTCTAATAAATAACACGAAAAGACTTCATAAAAATAATACCTCATTTTTAATATCCATCGCTATCTTTCGCAACAAAATGTCGCATTCTGAAATGGATTCGCTTCTTCCGTCAAATTCAATACTACCACTGCTTTGATGATCTAAATGAATTTAAACTTAGATATATCTATAGCCAGAAATTATATGTGAGCAATCTTTTGATATATAAACTTCAAAAGTTGAAACTTAAAAAATATTTTTTAAAAAAAGCACAAAGGACAGACATACGTTTGCCATTCGATACGACAAAACTTTCATTGATCCAACTAAGAAATTCTGCTACGCTTTTCGGCTCTACACGATAAAGCAAATTTTGGAATTCTTGTTCTGCCTGCTTTATGTTTAGAAACATACTGATTAGTTCCAAGAAGCCTGATTTGAAAACGAATTATTAGATGTATTTGCTCTATTTCTGAAGGAAATCTTCTAATTTCTTGCCTACCAACCAATACATTGGCAAGTTCAGGAAATCTGCCTCACAACAGCTGCAGATGTCGAGTTCTTACCTAGAAAGTCACATTTCTTTTTCTGGTCATCCGTTTCAAATCCGCAATCTGGCACAAGAGAGACAGTATTATTTGATTACTCAACCCTAGTTGTGGTGTGCGTTATGGTGCTCAGTATTTCATTGAGATGGATATCATTTTATTGTGCCCAATACATTTCAAGTTAAATATTTCTTGCCACCAAAATTTAACAACACCAAAATATTCTTTTTCGTAGATACGAAGGAAGAATATGAAAAGAAAATATTGAGTAAAGCATACTCCGTTTGCATAACATATCAATTGCAATTAAAATATCGATGTTTTTATTTCATTCATATAATACATTAGAAATTTTAGAAAATTTTGCAAGTTGAATGATTTTTTTTCTCTTGAAAGTTGTGTTTTGCAAGATTTTTCTAATTTAACATCAATTTGGATTAGGATTTAGGATTAGAAATTTAGAATTATGTCTTAGTTCACTGATTTAATGTAGACAAAAGCGTAAATATCACAACATTTGTAGAATAATAGAAAAATCGCACTTTTTTTTTATGCAGACCTGAATCGGAAGCATAACTTATATAAAAACTATACAACAAAAATTTTTACATAAAAGTATTAGGTAACTATTTCCAAAAACTATCAATCATTTTTTTTTTTAAATGAAAAACCTTAATAGTTCCGGGAGATTAAATAAAACCAAAAACCATTTTTTTTGAAAAGAATTTCAAAAAAAAAACTTTCAGAGATATATAATCTGAAAAAACTTGCAGATTCTGAAATTTCACTAAAGAATTGTTCTTGCTTTCTCCATTCTCCTCTAATTAAATTTCCAGTAATGAAATTATGTCTTTATACTTTCTCCTCCTTTCTTTTTACCTCAAAGATTTTTTCAATCATCATTTTTTCCATTCGAAATCAAGCGGATGACCACTTTTTGAAGCAATAACGAAGCAATAGTGTTCAAGTAGCTGCGAAAGTAAGATCTTCTCATCCAATAATTCTAGCTTCTCAATTCTGGAAATATGAATATAATTTGCCTTGAGTAGTTTATAAATAAAATGGTATGACTTTAGCTTTAATGAAAATATTAAAATATTAGATTTACAAATGGCTCTTAATATGAATATGATTAGATGAAAAATCCAATTTCTTTACGCATTTTATAAAAAATATATCAATGGTGCGACAAATCTTCATGTTGAAACTATAAAAGAAATAAACTTCATTAATTCAGAACCTTTTCACTTGCATGTCCGGGATTTCTTTTCCATAAATTTCCCACATTGTCTTGGCAACTATGTTTTTCCAACCATTGTCAATAAAACTGAAAAATCTCTGTTAAATACAGAAAAGAGAACTTACTAAGTTATAATAAGCAATAAAATAAGATCTCAAGAAAATAAAATAGAATACAAGCAGTGGTAAGAAATAAGAAGCTAGACAAAAATAACAAGAACACATATGTACGACAGTACTTTTTTTTTTATTGTGTGAAACTTATTTTTTAAAATACTAACCGTTTTTTCTGGGCATCTAAATTTTCACAAGCAGCAAGACCTGGCAAAATTATACCACGTCTATAGAGGTTTGATATCATTACTTTGCCAAACGTATCGCTTATATTCACCTGCATTTAAAATGAAAAATAAGAATTCTAGGATGTACATTTCTAAAAAAAAAAAGAAATAAAATTCGAGTATGAGCTTTATTTGTATTAAAAACTATATTTTTCTAAGACTGCAGCAGCAACAATCATGAGCAAATAATGTTGAAAGATGGTAATAAATTCCTGACCATATTCAGCTCAAGATAATGTACACTGGAAGCTTAAAATAGTGTACATTATACATTAAAAATGACTTATGAAAACGCATAATTTACAAAATAAAATGCAAATCTAAACTTGAGGAACAGAATGAGAAAAAAAAAAAACCTGCTCATAATTCAAGAAAAAAGCATTCTCAAACCATTCGGCCAGTGCTGATAAAAGAACGTCACTCTGACTTGTTCCCATATACACAAGAACGCATTCTGCGATAAATAATGTCGGCGTTTTATAATTCAAATCACAACTTTCAAGCTTTTCCTTGAATTCATTTAACTGTCTCAAATCCGCACCAACCAAATGATAATCGCCTGCATGCAGATCTGAATGTTCCACTTCCTTTGCTAAACAAATAACTTACTGAAACAGGTTAAAGTAACAAAAAATACTAGTGTCTCTTAATTTTCAGCCAGTTTATCGTCTCCATCACTCTAAAAGAAAATTTTTCACATTCAATAGTCTATGTAATCTGTATATGATAAGATTAAATTTAAACTCAATTTTAGATTTTAAAAATAATAATTACTTACTCTCTTCCGAAAACATGGAAACAAGATTGGGTGAACCAGGCCTTCGAATTTGTCGAATCTTTTTTGCAGTGACTGAGCTAAAGTCCACTTCAACATACCGATAAAGCTGTTTCCCCTCTTCTTTCAATCGCCAATACAAAGTGTCAAATCCAGCTCCAAGATTAATGATTTGACATTTTTCAGGAAATGCCTAAAAAAAGAAAGAATATGTTAAAATGAGGTCAAGAAAAGAGTATAGTTAATAAATGATAGAGATGTTTTGTTAATTCAAATTGAGCTTCTCTTATCATTTCCTTCTTCTTCTCTTCCTTTGATTCGGATCAAAGCTAGTTTCAAAACAACCAAGTTGAAACATGGGTTAGTTCTGCAAACAAAGCGTTTTGTCATTTAAAACAAAAAATACACCTTCAAAAATGCATCCACAATGCCCTTAACTGCTGTAATTCTGGCCCAATAACCACGTGAAATTTCAGGATCACGACGAAGATTACATTCACTGCTTAATATAAATCGATGGATATATGCATCTTTGAAATAATTTAACTGAAAGTTTCCGTATCGAAGTATACATTATTTCAAACAAAGTCACTCGGCAACAAACGGTACAAAATAACAAATGAAAAAATCCTTACTTTATAAAAACAATTTAAAATCTATTTAAACTCTTAAGCTTTTCCATTTGATCAATTTACTTAATCAAATAATCATGTAAGACTACCTATTTCAGAAATAAATGGAACGATTCTAAAGCAATGATATTTTCAAAACATTTCTGAAGATTATATTTTTAAAATTAGCATAATCCTTTTAAATTTGCAAAAAAAAAAAAAAAAAAACAATTTTGAAATCACTTTCTTTTTAAAAAAATGAATATGATTATTTTGCAAATTCAGAAAGTTCTTATATAACGAGTTTAGTGAAAAAAAACCTTAAACTTACTTTAGATGCTATGTATTTGCACTCAGTAGCATCATCATTTGTTTTCTGTACTGAGTAGTCATCCGAAATAGATATCGATCTTCGACGAATACCAATTTCTGTTCCCAAATGACCGTCTCCAAGTTCTGCTTCTGACTCCATTACTTGAGAAACATTGAATCCTTTCATTAAATAGATATTAAATGCATATTTTATGATGATGTTTCATATAAAAATTTAAAATTGCGCAGTGAAAGTGAGAGAATAGCAATCGTTACGACTACTATCTATTGCAATCTTTAACTGTATACGACATGAATTTTGGTAAATATTATTTCTGCTTTATTCATTTTCTAAATCCCAGTGAAACAACACTAGCATCAGTGAGGCAAGCGAACTTCTGGATAAATAAACCGTCCACTGGACACAAAGAGTCTTAATTAAAAAATCATTAGCATTTCATAGACAATATAAGGAGAGAGCGTTAAAAGAGATACTCTCATCGTAAAGTGCATCTTATACGATTGCGAAAATTAGTTTTAGGGACTCTCACTTGCTTCGAAACGCTTAAGTCCATAAACTATACTAGAACTGACACAACCAATCCCTGCAATCAACTTAGTGGAAAAATTTCTTAGTTGTTCACAGAACATGTGAATGGAGCTGAAGAAATTATGATGAGACGGTAAGAAGTCATCTATGCTTGCGAAACTATCAAATCAATTCTCAGTAAGAACTCTATCCTACTTACCACTAACAATATTCTCGGGACCGTTTACTTTTTATTTCAGAATATCTGGAAGTCTCCCTGTCACTCCTAAAACATTTGAAGGAAGAGCATAGGTCACATGTCTGTCTCCCATTCTACCAAAATTCACATCTCATTACTTATAGATAATATCTATGAATCTAATATGTTAATGATGCAATGAAAACATTTGAATTTTGAAATAGACTCCCAGTTTCTTTATTTTCTTCTGAAATAGTAATATCGATAACTATGAACAGAATCAATCGTAAGATATCCGCAGCTCGTCTAATTTTTCGAATGTTAAGGCAGAGTCCAAAAGAAATACGCAGTTTTAATAGCCAACAACATCTGACGACTTAACGACAAAAACAACAAAAGTAAATATTTTAAAAAATGCATCAGAATTGGAAAATTGAAAAACTAAATAGACAAATTTAACAATTATTTAGACAATAAATTCAATAGAAATGTTGCAAGTGATACTCTATTATAACAATAAAACAAAACATCATTTTAAAATGAGCATCTTGGTAAACAATCTTGGTTGAAGGATCTACTAAATGATTTAGTAGGATTTAGTAGAACATTTGGAGGATGAACTAGGAAAAATTTAATCAATTAAGATTGAAAGAACCCATCAAATTTTTGTATCTTAAAATTGTTTGTGAAATATCTTAGATAAATGCATTCAACAAAGAGTTCTTTCAAAACAATTATAATTTATTTGACTCTTATCCTAAACTGCTTTTCTTGTGGTACCTAATCCTTGATTCATATTTCAAAGGAAAGATGTAGTAAAAATATCAGGATTCCCCACAGTGCAATATTCTTTTCGGAGAAGTATCTGGAATAACTCTAATATCAATAGGACTTTCTTCTGGCTCTAAATCTGAATCCTTCCTCATCAGCTCTGCTACACCATCATTTCGTTCTTTGTTTGATTCATCGAAAATCTCATTTTGCTCCTCCTTTTCTATTTCCATTAATTCTTTATTTGCAAGCTGAAAATAAAAATGCTAGACAAAAAAGTATTTCCCGATGCATTTTATGGTTTTAAATGACAAATCTTACTTTTATTAGCTGTATTTCCTAGCAATATGCTTCCCTCTGAATACCGAAAAAAAGAGAGGCGATTCAGAAGAGCAATCGCTATTGAAATGAAATGGGTTCAGCACAATTATTCAAAAAATACTTACTGAAAATAAATTTTTCACTATGCTTCCTCTAACATTCATTTAACGAATGCAAGTAAACAACTAACATATGCAAGATCAGAAGCCATTCCCAACGGTGATCTTTCCTTTAATTGCCTTGAAATTCCAGGTATCATTATATCGTGACGCAATAAGGTAGTTAACCACAAGAACATCCTAAAATCTTGGAATGCAAATTTTACAAGTCTTTGGGTTGAAATATTATATGAAGAATCAACCATTTTATAAATTTGTTCCAAATACTAGCATTTTTCAAAATTTCATCCTCTCATTTTTTCGAAAGGTTTTTTCTTTTTTTTTTTTTTTTTTTTTTTTTAAGATACTAGGATTATGCAAAAACCTGAAAAACAGTATATCTAGACAAAATGGACTGCGAATGGCTAAAATAGTACAAAAGCTATTATGATATTATATTATATCGCGACGATGTCTAACAAGCAGAAATAGAAGAAATTTGCATAATAATAGGCAATAAATCTAAAGGAATGCTATTCACAAATCCCGAGATTACGGCTAATGTAGAAGACAATTTTCACCAAAAAATACAAAAACTAACGAATGAGTAGTAATCTCCTGACGATAAATCTCAGCAATTATGTACAGTTGTCGAAATTCGTCGGCCCTAGCTTCAATTTCTTCACCCCAATTATTCAACGTTTGGTGTGATTTTTCATACAACTTGTCATATCTTTCATAGTGTACCTTGTCTAATACCAAGCCTAGACCGGGTGCTTTTGGTACATCCATCTAAACAATTTTATTATATAAATCAAAAAAAAAAAAAAGCATAAAGCATGAAACCAATGACTATCTTAATTTTATTTTAAAAAATATCGACTAAAGTGTTCTTTCTACAAACTTTTTTTTCCACTACTGAGTTTAGGCGTTTTTTGTATTTTATTTGCGACAATTAAACATTTCTGATTTGATAAAGCCTTTTCAGAATGCGAATAAAGGCAAGGAAATCCTAAAATTATGAATCATACTTTCCATTGGGATCCTATAAAAATTATAAAAATATATGACGCCAGAAAATTAAAAGAAATAATTTGAATGAATAATTAACTATAATCATCTCAATTTCATTCATAGACATATTTTATTATTAAGATTATAACTTCAATGCTCTCTTCCTATATTTGCATTCGAAGGTGAAAAACATACGCGCTCGCTCAGAAATGTATTTTCCACTTCAGTTTTGCCACAGAGTCCCCTGAAAGTTGCCACTGTCATTCCTGAAATTCATACAGAAGGTTATATTTCTAATGAAAAATTCTTATCTGATGAAATCACTAATTTATGAATCTTTAAACAAAAAGTACCGATCATTTTTCGAATCTGATGTAGCATAAAGCTTTGTCCAGTGATATAAAGAGTGATAAATTCAACCATATCACCCCGGACTTTATCTTCAACAAGATGTGTTGGACCACACTTGAAATCATGTATATATCGCATGTTGCTTCGATCTTCATAAGTTCTAAACATATTTTTTAGCATATGTGAATTGTTGTTCCTAAATAAAATTGAAACTTTTACAGTACCATTGAAACTCGATTCCAATTTATGAAACTCATTACTACTAAAATTTATACCTGTTGAAATAACATTTTCATATTGAGAAAACTAATAACCTAAAAAGATGAAATCAGAAGTGATATATCTTGATTCCACTTTTGCCGCAACTAACTCTTTAGATATTAATCGATTCTTACCGGAGCTGTCAACACACACTTCCCTGTGTATGGTAGTAACTCTTGCATTTTCTTACCAGCACTTTTATAGTTTCAGAATATATTTTCAATTAATCTTTTGAAAAAAGACCTAATGGAGAAATATATTCATAATCCGATTTTGAACACACATGGCTCATGAAATTCTAAAGTCACTATGTAGAGCAACTGTTCTGTTGCAACTTTATTATTTCAAAAGAATAAAGAAAAAAACGCAAAAATTAGAAACATTCCTTACAAAAACATCTGAAAAAATATTGAAAGTGACATTTTAATCTCATTTCCAAAACCAATGCTACAAAGGCCATAACAATCCCTTACATAAATTTGCTACAAAGACCATAACGATTCCTTACATAAATTTAGCTTGGACTATTTTGTTTTATTATGTAAAATACGCAATCAATGGCTTAGATTTGCTAAAAGCAAATAGGTAAATATATTTATTTACTATTGATGTAGTTTAGAGGCATTACTCATTATTACAGCTAATTCTTTGAGAAGCAAACAAATTTTTATCAACAACTAAAATATCATATGATTTGCAGGGACTTCTATGCTTAATTAATTAGTCCAAATATTACTGTACTGATGTAATACTACAAATGTTATTTTCAAGAGCAGGTCTCTCTCGCAAAATTCTGACAGAATATCCTTTGGACCTCTCCAGTTATTTTCTTACTTCAACAAAAAAAAAAAAAAAAAAAAAAAAAAAACAATATTGAGAAACTATAAAATTTGTTTTTTATTTGAGTCAAAAAGTCGAAGAACTTTCTCTATGTACACTCATCTCCAATAGATATTGACGTAAGCAAAAATTCTTCCAGTTACTGGAATCTCTTCATCTAATAAAAGGTAAAACATCCTAATTTATAAATACTAGCAGTAATAAAGCTCGATATGTAAATTTACTACACTAAATGCTCAGCATGCTTCGTGAATAGATAGAAAATCATTGAACAATCGAAATTCCAATTTTTCTACTACCGATGGAATGATAAGTTACCATATATGACTGTTCTTAATAAATTCTACCTCACTACCTTGTTAAATCAATCATATACTTTAAATCTAATAATGTTGAAAATTCAAATGAATTATTTAACATGAATGTAATTCAGATAAAGACAGAAGATAAGTACTACCTATTTTGCAATTCACGACAAATAATTGTTGGAATGAGGTTTCCTAAAAAATGACCAATAAAAATATTAAAACTCTTTACGATTCTATATTTCTTATTATGAATTCGCAATAAAATTCTATTCCAATGAGATATATGACAAGAGATAATCTTTAATGTTTGTTGGACATACAACCATAATATTTCAAATTGCTACAAACATTTTTTGAACTAAAATTTGAAGCACAGTAGAATGTAAGTGCGTAGAACAAAAATGATCTAAGCTGATGCTTAAAAATTAATTTATTCATATACACTGTAAATGGCTTAATGCGAATTCATTCTTATAAAATTCGACCGAGCAATATAATATTTGTGTTTTGGAACTTAGATTGGATAGATTATATAAAAGAAAAGTAGAAATATTATGGTTTCTTGAGAGCAAATTGCTATTAACAGTCAACTGGCAGTTGGATTAAATAAAATTACTTTTTGTAGCTAAGAATATATTTCAGAATGCCATTACGCATTGCCATCTAAATACAGTCTGTTCGAAACAGACTAAATAACCTAATCGATTATTTATTTGATTTGTCGAATTCAAAACTCGCCTTCCAGAAGTATAATTGAAAAAATTGTGCGTCCCTTTGTACAATCCAAGTAAGTCATTCAGTTCAGCAATAGAAGTTTCGCTCATGCGGAAAGCATTGGTTGTAAGCTGGAATTAAGTCTAATTTTTCAACAAAGACAGCGTTTTTTCAACTTCAAGAGATCTTTTTTCGAATTGTTCTCTCGCAATCCATTTGGAAGAGAGAATTAAATTCAACTATACGATGCGAAAAATAATATAGCACCTCATCTGCTTTGGCGAATGCATAAGTCGGTAAAGTATAAGAATAGGTTCGTTTATCACAATTTTTATGAGCTTTAAAGGATCGGATTGCACGTCTGAAAAGATTTATTGAAATTTTCTCTGAAAAATATCGCTTATTTACATTATGAACGCTGCTTCAAAAATAATTTGTCAAAGTATAAATTATAGATCAGAGAGAAAATTATGATTAAACACTAACAAAGCAATTCATAAGAACAGTACTAATGTAATGTAATATTAATTCAATCCTTTTAAAGCATCAAGAAGCGAGAATGAAATATAGTTTACCTAATGCCTAAAACTCGAATTTCCTCAGGTAAATTTGCGTTTAATTCATCAGTGGCTGTTTTCAGAAAATGTTCGTGATTTTCTGGTGCTAATCGCATTGAACACATCTAAACATCAAAGAGATAAATAATTTTATCGATTATTCGAAAGAGCAATAACTGACACAATTTATTGCCTTCATCTTGAAAAAAAAAAAAAAAAGAAAAAAAAAGACAAACAAACAAACAAACAAATAAATAACTATTTTAATTGGACCTGACGAGCTGCAGATACGGAACGATCTGTCCTAGCAGCTCTCTGAAATGCAAAACGAACTGGACTAAAAACATCATCTTCAGAGATGTATCCACATTTAGCCATCGCTTTGAACAATTCACCCTCGACTGTGGGAAAATCTTTTTGCACCTGTAAATAATCTCTGCTGATTCACAATTTGAATTATTGAATTTAAGCACAAGAGATATAGATTTGAATGATAATCCGGATATCGGCTATGATTTCCAATGGTCAAAGATTCTTAACTTGCAATGATTATAACACTTAATAATTTTAGCCATCTTACGCCTCGAAATTAGTTTTCTATATCTCACATCTTATGCTGCCGAATCTGATCAATTACAGGTCAAAACTGAATATGACTAATTACTGTCAAACTTGTGCGTGGGATTGACTCTACGAATCCTTAACTCATAAATCAACTGATTTAATATTTTCCCATTTGGATCATTATATATCGAAAAATTAAAAACAATGGTAATTCAAATTAGAGAAATAAAGATTACAAAAATTATTTGTTGTAATCTAGAAAGTTAAAGGCATTTATTGGCATTTACGTTTATTAAAGGTATTTACTTAAAATCATTTAATGAGTCATTGTATATATGAGCAGCCAATTCTGCATTTTTAACAATTATTAAGTTTCAGATATTGTCGGAAGAACCGAAGAAAACTTCATTCAGATGATTTGTGATTCCTGTAAATACGTCGAGTCGTTTCTCTATTCTTAAATAGCTTTGCAATCCTTAACTATGCCAATGTCTATTCCACCCTCACGTGCTAACAAAAGCACATCATCACGCACTAACAAAGGAGCACCCTCATGCGCTTTCGAAAGTCGCCCTCTTCTATCATTTTAAACAAGGGATATAGACGGGAGCGGTTTAATGCTCCGATTCGAATTTTTTAAGATTCCCCTTTGTATGTTTCCCCTCTTTTTTTAGCGTCAATAGATTTATCATCAAGTTCGTTTTATTGATATTACTGATTTGTAATTGTTGCGCATCGTATCGCGTTGTTAAATTTTTTGTAATGAATGGTTTAATTACCCAAGTTTAAGATTCGACCAAGCCACGAGACAAATTTCCCGACAGTTCTATCAATTTTACATCTTAAGTATTTTTCAACTTAGAATGTGTAGGACTAATAAATTACATAGACTCCAAAGCGAAAAAATGGTGAGTATTAATACCTCTCCAAAAAAAAAACCAAGGAAAAAAGGAAAATATGCTAATATTCACATGCAGAACCAAGGCGCGAGTCGTGGAAAACACATGTTTGGAAATATTTTGCATTCAAATGTCTTGGTTTCGTAATAATAACTTATCAACTTTTAAACCACCGAAAATTGTAGAGAGTAAAATTACTATCCTCCATAATTTTTGAGAGCAATAATTGTATTTTCGATTTTTTTCGGTGACTTAAAGAATTATTTACATCTTATTTGAAATTAAAGAAATAGCGATAACTCAATAAAAATATTTAATTAAGAAGATTCAATACGGTATATCTAACAATTCTAATCATAAACATACATCTTATTAAAACAAGATCTCAGAAAATAGGCTTTTCGAAAACTTGGTTTATCCTATTTAAAAGCAAATCATTTGATATCGAATGTTCTCAAAAACTGTGGATTAAGAGAAAACTAGTGGGAATAAAGTAACCTCAAAAAATCATTGTTTTTACCTGCATACCGTTGTATTTCTTCCCTTGATATGCTAGCAATAATGCGTAGGAATATTCTTTCTTTCTTTTTTTCCTTACAGGTTCACCTACAAATATTATGGATCAATTTTTAATTAGAACTTAAAAA
This sequence comes from Onchocerca flexuosa, assembly GCA_002249935.1. Lineage (NCBI taxonomy): Eukaryota > Metazoa > Nematoda > Chromadorea > Rhabditida > Onchocercidae > Onchocerca > Onchocerca flexuosa. The sequence goes on along the minus strand of KZ269988.1, from coordinate 652,894 downwards.
TTATAAATTAGTTTGCGAATTCATAGTGCTAGGAGAACGTTTAAAAAAACATGATTCTATCCTACTTTTGAAAGAATAGTAATGTCAAATTTCTGCATACTGAAAAATTCAGGATCAGAACCGACATGAAAATAATTCCAAAAACTTCAGCCTACTGTGTTTAAAATCTCTAAAACCACAAATAATTCTACAAGTTCTAAAAAATGACTTATTCGGGATTAATGCACAGTACCAACGCTGCTGATCTATGCCAAAAATTGAACTGAAATTAGAATGAAATCGCGAATTTTAAAAAGTCAAAAACTGGCCATTAACTGCACCGGTTGAATCAGACGGCATAGACAGAAAGGAATCCATCCAAAAATCCTTCACTTGTTTTGTCTTCTTTAACACATTTTGCACAAAACCACTAACACTTCTTAGCATCAAATCTGGAAATTCGTATAACACCAGTATTAAAAGAGAATTGACAACGCTTTCCCCGAATTTTAAAAGCACGAAATCGCTCGAATCTACTTTTCTGCAGCTAACTTTTCGAAAGTGCTAGTGGAATTTTTTTGATATCTTGAGCTAGCTAAATCGGCTACAGGATCCCACAAAATTAAAGCTCAAATAACGTTCAAATTCCCTTATCTACTATCGCTCTCTCTCACACTTCTACATATTTTTCATAAACATCTGGTAAAATTCTTCGGCACATTGATAACGGCAATTTAAAAATCAGCTCTATTTCTTCTTTCAACTAACAAAATAATGGAAACAAGCAGATATATAAGACTCTAGCGATTAAATTCTCCTAAAATACTGAAAATACAATAAAAAAAAAAAAAAAAAAAAAAAATTAACTAATGAAGCAATTTGTGGAAACAGTAAAGTAAGAACAAAATGCAAAAAAATACTATAATAATAGTAGGATAGACTTGGAAACAGCAACAGCATCGCTAAACTGGAGAAAAACCACCAGAGCCGATTAAGCAAAATGTAAATAAGACTGTGAAAAAAATTTTATGCAAATTTCAGAGTAAGTATACGGAAACAGTTTTACAAAGGCAAAAACACTGTTTTTCATTGTCAGTGAAAACTTGAAAGTACAATTAAAATAAAATAAATATCTAGTGAGCACTATTCGTTAAGAACAGTACAAAAATGCCTTCCGAGAAGTTGGTTGCAAGATGATAAAATGACACTGAGCATGAAATCAGAAATGATTTCTGTTCTTAAATAGTATGAATTATATTAAATAAGCTCTAATATGATGATCAATGCATTAAGGGAAAAATATTGTTAAACAAAACTGTTTCAACGACTCTTCAGATCAAATTGTATTTCATATTTTTCAATATATCACCAAGCTGTACGTGTCGGTTCGCCCCAATCACGGCCATATTTGGATTGACGACCTTCATACTGATCATTGTAGTACTACAAAAATTTTATGAGAAACATTGCATACTCGCATGCTAAGATTAAATAGTATTAGAAAATAATACCAAAATCACCAACATAAAAAAGATTAATCATCTATTGATTTTATTTTGTTATATTTTCGGTCAACTATGAATTCGGATAAAATTTTTAGAACAATTTCTCCAAAAATTTCAGACAGTCAAATGATATCAGTAAGTTTTAGCATAAACTCACTTGCTGTCCACCAACTCCGCTTGCATAAGAACCTTCTTCATCTAAAAAAAAGAAAAATTTTAACGAGCAGAACATTGCACGAGAAATCCAGTAATTTGTTTCTTCACTTTTTTAAAAAAACGAAAAACGAAGATTCTTTACAAGGCAGCAATTTGTGGTGCTGAAAGGATAAAAGATATACCATTGATTACAACCACTAGCATTCTAATCATGATTTAAGATTTTCTCAACAATATATCGCCAAAAGAATGATATATTCATTGTTCATAACATCATGAAAAAAAAAAAAAAAGAAAAAGAAAATTAAGCAAATGACCTGCTTCAGAGCAATATCTTTCTTCTGTACTTTCAACAAAAGTCTGGTAATATTCTTGCTAATGAATTCATTTTAATGGAAAAGGACTATCTGCAAAAGAGAGAGGAAGACGGATTCCCGCATAAAAATAAAGTCCAAAAATGGTTCTTGATTGCAAGCTTAAATAAAAAGTTTCACAGATATGCTTCTGCGAATAAAAAATTTATAATAGGTGACGAAAATATTACCTTCAGCAAAAGAACTGTACAAAGGACGTGGCACTGATGTGAGACGAGTGGGCGCACCACTTACTGTACGGAATGTTACTGTTTTAATTGGATGAGGAATATTTGTCGCTGGAAACAATTCGATGTATCTGAAAAAACAAAAAACAACATTTTATGTTAATAAAAAGAAATGAAAAATCGAAACCCAAAAGAAAATAGGAAACTTAAACAAATAAATCATTTTAAAAAATGTTATAATCATATAAAGAAACGAAAATATCTCAGTCCTCAATGCAGTATCCTGTATTTGATTCTCTCTTATTAGTCAATGGAGTGTAATTGCATGCCAAACATAACTAATTTGAATAAGATCGACAACAATGAATGACTTGAGGAGCATAATATCAAATTTTACACGTTTAAAGTTTTAAACAAAAAGAAATATCTGAAGGGCAAATATGAAATTAAATAGAGCAACCGTATTAAAATTGGTTAATTTCAAAACTATTACTAAGTCTAATTTTTTAATCATTTTATTAGAAGACTTGCATTGTTCCTATAATTTCAAATTCAGCTGGTGAAAAATGCCGATTGCTACAACAAATCAAAAGTTTTAACTGTAAATGTATGTTTGAAATCTAAACATACTGCTATGCTAAAATTCTTTCACATATTTTTATTACCCGTGCAACAAATAGTTGTGAGGATTGTAAATTTCACCTCAATGCACAAGAGGCACAATACTGAGGGTCGAGCGATTTCCCACTGCTTCATACCTGCCCTTTATCCGCGGTTCATCTTGATGATCCTTTCTTTTTCTGCATATTTTTCATTTTTTGTCTGCATCTTTCCTGTCTTGTTAACTATCATTGTTTCGAGAATCCCATCTATGCCACATACTTCTTTCAACTTCAAAACTTCTACTTTTTGCAGCTTTTCCTGCAACACAATACTTTCTGCAATTTTCGTTTCCTGCGTTCTTCAGAAAATTCGCCTTCCCAAGTTTTTGCAATATAGAACCGATTTAATGCATGTTCCTCAATTTTCCCAACAAGTTCCTGCTCAACGTTTATTTGTCTCTTTATTGCTTTTACATTCTGTTGCCCTATACTTTCTTCCTGGAAAGTTTTCAAGTCTTCTTTGGTTATCTTTTTTATCATGCTATTCCAACATTCTTCGGGGTAATTGTATTTTCTTTTCCCGTATTTCAGTCAAAAAACTTTCCATTTCTTGTTCGAAATCCTCCAAGATAGTTTCATCTTTCTGCATATTTCCAATATTTTCCTGCAACATTTTTTTTTTTTTTTCTTCCAATGTCTATATTCTTCAAAATCTTTCCTCATCTGCGTTCGTATTTGTCTGCATAAGACAGCATATTCACCGTTCATTTGATTTTCCTTTTTCATTGCTCTCCTCTTCCGTAACAATATGTTGGTTCCTTAAGAAATCCTCGTACGTTTTTATTTTTTAATTCTATAGAAGTGGTTACTAATATAAATACATTCAAAGTTTTTTGAAATCTTCTCGCTTTGAAATTCTTTTCATCTTCGTTCCAAAAAAGTGCATCCATAAGAAGTGGCCAGATATTTCATTTCATCATAAAATTTTGTTATTCAAACTGATTAATGATATTTCGATCTACACTGTTTTTTTTCTCCCCAAATTTGAGCTCAAGACAATGGTCATATCATTTGATACTGATCAACGACCGCATTTTTTTTAATTTGCATATGTCTCGTTCTCATCCAGTTCCAAAACAACATGAGTGTTAAAATTCAATTAAAAAAAATTTTACCCCGACACATAATTTATGATGAATATGTCCGAACACAGACCATTTAAAAGGAGTCCTAAAATTCATAGTATCAACAATCAATCATAAAAAAATGTTCATCCTTACCTCGTGCCCATATTGTTTTTGTTACGTGATAATGCCTCTCGTGCTTCTGCCATTGTTGAAAAAGTTACCAATGCATCACCCGAAAGACGACGCTCTTCGTTATAACCAAGCTTAATTTCGGCGCAATTCAGCGGTCGAAAAAATTCTTCAATATCGAGTGTAGTAACACTGTATGGTAAACCTAAAAAGTGCATCTAATAATAAAATAATATCAACAAAAAAGAAGTAAAATGGCTCAGGAAATAAATCTTAATTGATGCAAATTATATATGCATCGAAAAAAAACCTTATTGATGCAAATTATATATGCATACGACAAACCTCCACAATTTTTGCAGAGACTTTACAATGACATATCTCTGGAAATTTGGTGAAAATATTCAAATCAGCCAAATTATAAATAGAATAATTACCCCGCATGAAAACTTTAACGGTAGGGTCATACATCGCTTCATCGAATTCTGGATCATATCGTGCACCGTATCGATAATAACGATCCCTATCGTAATATGGACGATCATACGGCGATGGGCGTGGATGTAAGCTTGAAAGCCTTATCGGTCCGCCGTAGCGCCCATATTCTCCATACCTGAAAGCTTACTTTTAACTTTTCATAACGTAAACTACTATTAAAAGTCTTGGGAAATTGGATCACACTCTCCTCAATTCTAATATCGAATCTAATGCATTTTATAAGTAAAGATAGGCAAAACATTAATACATAGGTTAATATTTCAGTTTTTTTTTTTTTTTTTTTTTTTTCTAAATAAAAAGAGTTGATAAAAATCAACGAAAACCAGAATTACAGAAGTTAATGAAAAGCAATATACCTATCACGAAATCTAAAGTCAAGCGTTGGACTTATTCCACGCAATGGGACTGGTCCACTAGTTGGCGGTGGTATGCCTCGTGCAGCGTAATAGCTGTTGTCCATTTCATCAGCTGAACTACGAAAAACTTCGACGTATCTAAAACAACTATTTTGCGAAGCGATCCACATCCAGAAAATCAAAAATACCTTTTCTTATCAAATTTCAAGAAATCAAAAGCTGAATAACTATAAGTAAAACAAACAGTAATAGACAGTAATAAACTGATCATAATTTCCGTAAAAAACTTACGCTAAATAAAGATCACGCCGGATCCTTAGTAGCCAAATGGCCACTGTTCAATTCGGACCCTACCAACAAACGCAAATTTTACCTGCCCAGAATTGAAAATTTGCAAATTCCCCAACAGAATTCCCATACCTTGAACCCATGTAGTTTTTGCTTCTCTCCAAAGCCAATTCCGCGTATTCTTTGGTTGCCAACCGTACGAATGCCTCCCCCGAAGGTCGACCCCCCGGTTCTTTGTCGATTACCGCATCCGCTACTTCCAGGCCTATATTCCCATTAAAACATATTACCAAAACCACTCTCATACCAAACTACCGCTTACCGGTCCTTTAATTCTGTTCGGGGATGACATGCAACTCTGACATTAATTGCATTGTTTTCCGCAAAAACAAGAAAATTCCAACAAAATACCTGATTTGAAATTTTTCAGTTGCAATCCATAAAAAAATGCAGAAGCTAATCGTTTAATCTAAATCAACATTTGAAGTGGATAGAAAGAAACCTGAGAAAAATTCCTTGATGTCATCGATCGTTGCACTATATGGCAAACCTCGAAGGCGGACAACAAAGTTGCTAGCATAGCGGCTATCCGCATCTCCACCACTACCTTTGATCACGCCATGACGTATCATCATTAATAGCTCTGCGTCACTAACGCTGAACACTGCAAAAAGTCTCGTGAGAGAACATCGCGCGGACTACCGTTGATCAACAATGTAAGCTAGTGACAGTGTAGTATACTACTACTATCTTCTTTATAACCTTTAAATGAGATCGCAAATGTTCTTTTTAACTGAAAGCAATATTTTGCTAATTTTGTACAAACCTTCAATGTATCGCCCATTTATCTCATTGCGATCAAGCTTTTGCGCTTCTTTCACAGCTTCCTGATCATCCAGTTCTACATAACATTCTCCACTTGCACGACCATTTGACGTTAGCGTAAAAGTTATTGATTTTGCATTCAAACCGGAAAAAAATTTCGGTATCTAAGAAGTCGATCGCTTATATCTAAGAAATGATCTGTTTACGGAAAGTAACCTTGTAAAAAGTTTCGGACGTCTTGTTCTTTTGCGGCGAATGGAAGCCCGCGCAATCGTATGTAATTCGTATCTGGATTCATCACCTCAATTTCACCAAGATAATAGCTGAAAAGCGACAATCATTCAAATGAGTGGCGTTTGACATACGACATAGACGACGTAAATGACCAATGTCCAAGAACGGGCTACAACAAATAGCCAAATGTATAAACGTAAAAATAAAAAATATGTAAAATATAATACGATGCAGCCATCCCCATTATGTTACAGCCAAGAATAGCTAAGTAGAAGCTAGCGGAGGGGATGAGGACCGATCCCGAAACAATCAATAGTTCAGGCTACTGAAAGCCAAGTCTGTCCTTCATGACAACCGCGGAAATGGAATCCGTTCAAGAGTATGTGTTCGGTATACAGCGCGATAGCAGAACAGCTGGACTAGACAAATGTAACTTCAGTTTTGAACCTTCTAAAGCGATGGAATCAGCCATGACCTGGATGATTATTCATGATGATAGTGAACAATCTCACATTCATATTAATGGATAATCGATCATGGTAAATTATGTTTTTGGATTCATATCATATTAAAATTATTCGAAATTTAATGTGAAAGATTGACAACTACTTATTTATAAAAGAATCACACCATCCCCGATTTTTCTCATTTCATATCTGTGATATGCGTTCAATAAATACAATTCATTAAATGTAGCATTGTGCAAAAAATATGATGCAAGATAGGCGTATTGATTTCTGCATGATAAGATGGTACATATCAGTATTCTGGAATTTATGTCTTTTGTGGGACATCATTTGATCTCCCGTTAGTTGAAATCTTTTCCGTATCTACTGCAAAATCAATAAATCATATGCTCTTGTTCGTTGATTCCATGATTTTATTAAATTGTTGCTCCTTCTTTAATTTTTATGAAATGAACTAGCAGTTTATAATGTGACTGATGATTGTTAATGACTCCTCAGCAGCAATTTGAAACATACATCTACACGGTACTCTCGCGATTGCGAGACGGAATATTCAGAAGCTAGCAAGCGATGTTTTCACGTTACGAACAAACGAGTCTCCGACAAATTTATCATATTCGTAGCGCGAAAAGAATTCCTTTTTCGTACGAATGGGATGAACTCATCCATGTATATATATATAATGTATCAGTCTGTAACTGTTTCTTACGCTTATTGCTCTGGATTCGATTAGCTTTTGGTTCTAAGCTTCCTAGTCATAACAAATAATGCACAAAGCTCGCTATCGTAATCCACTAAAGTATTTCACACGAAACATTCATTCTCCCTTTACACTAGATCGGAAATTAGATTTGCGAAAAGTGAAATGGATATCATTTGCAGAAAGATATATTACTACCATAAATTTATCAATGAATTTGGCAACTGCAAACAACCTTGAAAATTCTGATTAAGATAAAATATCGTCAGTTAAAAAAATGCCTTATTTACATATTTTATGGGGATAGAGATATAATTTCGATTTACGAAGAATTTTATCTTAATATATTTGCATCATTTTGTAAGCTCCCCAGTTCACTTTCTTTTCGTCCTAAACCCGTTGTTTCAAATTAATTTCGGACGACTTCGAAAATCCCAGATAGCATATTTGTTTTGAAAGATTTGATTCCAATACTAAGCCATCTAAGGAATTATTTACGAAAAATCGATGTGTAATTTTTGTTTTCCAAACATCGACTATCTCGAAAGACCAAAACTTCCAATCGACCATTTGGGATTGTTTTGTTTCCTATAATCCTGTTTTCTGTTTTGTTTTGAACTCAACAACAGGCTTGAATTTTTAAAAATTTTAAGCAAGAAGGGAAGTAAGACTCCATAAACTGTACAAAATCGTGTACATCGACAAAAAAAAAAATCAGTGATAAAAAGAAAAATGAATCGTTTCCTGAAAAATTCGAATAATGATAGAATATCCGTAAATTTTAATTAAACTATTATCAACAAATGCAAGGATAAATACAGGTTTAAAATAAGGAAGTGCATTTGTTAAAAGTAATAGTGTATCGTGACATTGATGCAATCATTAGTTGTTTTTTGTTTCTTTTTATTTTTCTTCTGTTAAACACTTACAAAGTTCGAATAATTGGAAATCAAAGTATAAATTCATATCTATTATGATAATTCATAAGAATAGAAGAATCTGAACTTATGAGAAAAAAAAAATTAAAGTATTTCACTTTGTTAAGCCTGAGAAATGAATGAAAATATATATTAAAGACCGAAAATGCTAGTAAAAGCTAAAATTTAAAATCAAGATTTGAAAGAATTTGAAATATCCTGGAAATTTTAAAAATGTCTGAAGAACATTTCCAAAGAAAAAATAACTGGATTTTGAATCTTCAACCCTCACAAGACGATGATTTCAAACATCAACTATATTGAAAAAACTGACAAGAACATTCGGATCAACCAATCATAAATCATAGATACATCGAATTGACAGATCATTGACAGATCATGGAACATGACAATAAAATATGAATCAAGCTGTGATGGTATCTACAGTGTCAGACTAGAGCATCAACTCGAAATGATTGTACAGTACCCATTTCATTCGTCTCAGCTCTGCTAATTCATGATATAATTGCGCACTACGAACACGTGCATCACGACGTACACGAGCCTCATCCACAAGTTGACGTACTTCTGCACTTTTCAACTAAAAATCATTTCATTTTATCTTTGGCTCACGAGACATTGCCTACCACTCAAATCTTTTTATACTGCCAACAAACGCCCCAATCTTCATTTCTAGCCCCATTTAGATGCCAATGTGAGTTATCCACTGATTAAATTTGGCAAAATTTTAAACTGTTTGAAAAAATAGCTAATGTAATGCGAACTTTCAGCACTTTATCCTGTTATGTGAAACAGTCAGAATTTAGCGAACAATGAAAACTTTGTTGAAAGTATTTAAGTTAAAAGAAAACCGGCTACCTGCAATTCAGCAATCTGCGCATCCAACTCAGCCAGGAAATCTATCCCAGCTTGTTCCATATTGTTTGTTCGTAGAGATAATGATGGTGGTAGTGGTGGAGGTGGTGGTGGTGGTGATGGTGGGGGAGGAGGATGAAATTCGGGTGGTGGTTTATAGTTAGCGCAAGGAATGTAGGTAAAACTGGATGCCACATTCGGATACTCAGTCACTTGGTCCTCCTCATATTTGTCGTTCTGATAATAGCAATCATGTGAGCCACGATGGTCTTGATTTGGTTGAATGTAAATCGGTGACAAGCATCGAGAGGAATGCAGCGATCCACCTGATGAGCTCGCAACTTCCGAATCGGAGGAACAGCTCCGACTATCCAATAGTAATGATAACTGGCTGAAGGCCTTCAAATCAATACTCTACGTTATTTCATTTAATCTTCTACATTTTTAAATTTGCATTGAAATGAAGACTTCACTATCTCCCATCCAAAGGCCGAGAATACAGCCCTTAGCAAACCTTCTTCAAACCCGAGGATAGATATAGGTTTGCCAAATTCTACGATTATGTCGTTGGGAGACAATGCGCTGTGTTATTAAGGAAAACTGTTGTGAAAATCTCTGTACCAAGTATTTTATTACAAATTTTATGGTATATGTAGATATAGCAAGATTATAATTAAGCAGGTCATTTTCGTCGTAAATGATAGAATTCATCATTATTTTTCAATTAATTAGGAAATTAGAAAGTCCTTAACATTGTTGGATTCCAGAGAAGGCGTGTATTTTTAAATAAGAGTGCAAAAATAGACCTCTAGCTCATGATAAATGTGCTCGTCATCTTTGCAAAATCGGTTCAAAACATCGATGGTTTTCAGATCCTCCATTTCTGATTTGTCTTCCAAGTCTAGCCCCAAAGCTTCATCAACATCAATTGAATTGCATTCCACAGCTTTGTCCTCTAATCGATCACATTTTCCAGTTATAATTGATGGTTGCCAATCCGGCGAATGCAGTGATGATTCCGGACTGAATAACGGAATGAGCTGAGTTATTAGCATACGTAATAGAGGAGCTCAAGAAATAGAGAAAATCGTTTTCTTCTCCACATCTTGCTCGATATCTCATATAAGAATGAAAATCTTATTTCGATTGATTTTATCAATGGTAATGATGATTTTCTCATGAGACGTTCATTTTAACTTTAAAGTATAAGATATAAATTATAAAAAAAATTACGAAGTGAATCTCATGGACCGAACTTTAGAATAATCTTATAAATGCGCTTCTGCTTGAGAAAATCAGTTCATCCAAAGATAAGTCTCCTAGTTTAGAAATGACTAGTTGAAAATGGAAAGCTCTGTACCTGCTATCTTGACTGCCATAACCGGAACTGTAAGTACTTTCATCTAGACTTTTGATATGGAACGATGCCGTACGACCCATCGACTCATACATCAGTTCATTAGCGGGTTTTGGTACCTGATAAGTAATGGTCTGAATCATTGGGCTATTGCGTGAAATCCACGGATTTGTGCGTATATTCTGAAAAAATGGTTTGAAAAATTCGAGAAAACAAACTCATGAGCAAAAAGAAAAAGTGAAGTAACACTAAGCAGTTATTCGTGAAATCAGCCCAATTTCAACTTAAATCCGAGTCAGATCATTTTGCTCACTTTAATTATATGTACTCGCCATTATTTTGTCTAACTAATAAAATTTTAAAGTTAAGTGCAGAATTTTTAACTTTGATTAGGGAATTAATAGATTTCGTTCATGAATAACAGCATCCAATCCGTGGAAAACTCTAGAAATATACCTTTCGCCCAGAGCTGGTTGGTACAGAAAATGACTGCAAAAAGGATGGAATGAATTTGGAGCTGTCGCGACATGTGTGAGTTACCGTTTCTTGCCTGTTCCAAGAAGACGGCATTATTACTGCAATGGAACAAAAATCAAATAAATCAATAAGTGAAAAAAATATGCAGATTGCACAGAACTTCTATTAATTTAACTCTCTCGCGTGATAACTAAGAATTGATTGTATCTCATCTCATAGATTGAAAATGGATGCTAGGCTAGCCCAAACAAAACATAAGTTCTAGAAAGTGAAATAATGTCTTTGGCCACAATACGCAGATATATATAAATTATAAAATATAGCTGAATAGTCTAGAATCAACATTATGATTATGAATTTTTTTAATGACTTTCTAAAAAGTCAAAAACAATTTCTGGTCATATTTTTGTCTAAAGTCTAATTAAAATCGAGAATTGTGTAAGTTGCTATATCCGCTCAGTAATGCAAAAATTCCTAACCATGCAACTGGTCATTAATGACCAGAGATTGCGACAAATTATCAACAGAATGATCTCGATGGTTATGGCTTTGTACGGCACTGACGCTATAATGAAGTCGTGGTGCTACTGATTTGGACTGTCGTTTCTGTGCGTATGACCCCGAATCGCAATTCTCTGATCGGCGAGAAGATCGACGTCGCAAGGGTAACTGCTCTAACCATGAACTGAGGCGTTGCATCAGACCAAACTCTGTACTATGAAAAGCAATTATGAATTGCCAGTGAAAACAAGCGTTATTTTACACTTGACAGAAGTTCGGTCCGAAGAAGTATTTGTTGAGTCTTGAGGAATAAACAAGTTCGCCACATTTCCTTGATTTAGCAATGGCTGAATCGAGAAGAATACTTAAAATATTTGTCTGGCTAAGAGAATAACTAAAAAGATTTTTCAAAATGTTATCTCCATGGAAACGATAACTCTTGCAAACTATAAAATAGCAGCGAAATTCGATAAATTTTTATAGCTGAAGTTTTTTTCATGTTATAACATAAAGCTCTGAATTTTGGACCACAAAATTCTATCGGCATCTGATTAATAACAAAAGTAGCTACAACATCTTCAATAGAGTTACTCACGGACACCATAAATTAACCTTTAATAGTTTCCTAATACATAGTACATCAGAATATGATACCGAGAGTACTGTAGAATGAATCTGTGATCGAAAATTGGAGAATCTAATTCGTTCAATTTTAATAATCTGTGATCGAAAATTGAATAATTCGTTCAATTTTTCGTTCAATTATATCTTGTTGCACTCCAAAACTGGTCGAAGTTAATATAGAAAATGAATTTGAAAGCATCAAATCTCTTCTTCCTAATCTTGGAACTATGAATCTTCCGTTAAAAAATTAATTGTTTATCAATTTTGTAGCAAAATTTGATTAAGCGAGCGAGTGGCTTGCATTTTTACCGAACCCTAATTAGAGGAGCCAATTGTGGTTACAGCAACAGCTTATTCTGAGATTACGAAGCAACGAATTTAGTATTAAATACTTTGGGCTTGGCTGAATCGTTGTGATGATTCTCTAACGAAAGAAAGAAAGAAAAGGAGCAAGCCAAGGCATCTTGCTGATTACAATTAGCTCATTGGTCACGTTTCTCGATGAATTAGCGATCCGTAAATGTTTGTACATACTTGGCCACAATGTCAGTATCCTTTCTGATTATCCACTTCAATGGCCAAATTGTAAGGAGACAAAGATGACTTGATTAATAAGTATTAGATACTTCTTCGTCATTTGTAAGCTGTTGGTCTAACATTTAAAAATTTTATTTAAGCAACACATCCGCAATGGATTGAAGTAAAAGAATAGAAATTAGGAAATCTTTGAAGAATTATACCGAAAAAAAAAAAAGGAATTTCAAGGTAACGATCAGACATATAAGCAAGATTCATTATGATCATAAAATTCTGTCTGAAATCCTCAATTTTGCAGCAAAATTGATAATCATAGAAGACCGTGTAAAAAAGAAATTAAGTCGAAAGCAATAAGGAAAGACTGTTAGTAAAAAAAAAAAATTGATTTTATAAAAAAAAAAAAATCTTGAAAATAAAGCATGATTGTAACTCATCAGACTTTTACAGGGGAATGAATTTCGGGAATGACTGTGGAGCTTTTAGGACTTTTTGGAAATAATTTCCCGATTTCGAAGAAAAATTTTCAAATTATTTGAAAAAGAGATTGGACGGAAAGACTCAATTAAACTGCAATAAAAGCAAAATGAATTTCAAAATGAAAGTTGAAGTATAAAATCAAATCAAATACCATCATCGATCCACTGTATTATGGGAAATTTTCGCAGAAATTTCGTCTGAAAATTGAAACAAGTGAGAAAAAAAGAAAAATGAAGCAAAGAGCATCTATCTCAACGGAATAAAATTCTGAAGTACGGAAATTTTAATTGATAAAACGGATTAAGCAGTTATGGAAAATTGTTTTATTTATTGCAGTCTTTGCTGAGCAATATCATTGATTTATTTGGTATCATCTCGCATAACTTTTGTATAAATTTTAATGTTTATTTATACACGAAGTGATATTTTACTGTTTTATATAAACTAGCGTTGCAATAATTATGTTGAATGAAAGACATCATGCAGCAATAATCAGTTATAATGAAAGGAATTTGTCAAATTAATCTGATTTATAAACTTTTTGATTCCACGGCTTCGTCTCAGAACGCTCTACTCGATTCACAAGTACAAGAAAGAAGCAAAAAATATTCCACTGCTTTGGAGCATACATCATAAAGCACTAGAATATGAAATGAAATTTTGTCTCATAATAGATCAATCTTCATTATAAGACAATCGCACTAATTATTAGATGCATATTGAGATTTAATTATTATAGTATCATTATGGAATATATGGAACAAAACTTGACAAACAATAATAGTTTTTGACAGTGACAAAATTAATCCATCAAATCCAAACGATTTCCAAATATTATATATGAAATTTTAGTACAACCATATTCCCACAGTAACTATCATTTCTATTTTTCAATTATTTGAAATTTTCAAAATCCATTATTTTTCATCGAATATAAAAAGTTTTTCAATAGAAACTGAAATAGAAAAGAGAATATAAGAGAAGGGAAAAATGTAATTAAATAGAATCAAAGGACAGAATTGAGAGAGGAATATAATCAAAGTTGAAGGATGAGGCGACGATAATAATGATCAAAAGAATTCGCTGGACGACGTCCTCCAGTTGGACATCACAATTACTGCTACCACCCTGTGCTATTGGAATCCATCAATGTCTACAAATGTTCATTCAAATTTTCATATTTAATAATCTTCCAATTACAACTCTTACTTTTCTTTTGCCTGTCGTAATGTCCATTTAGTATTATAAATACACACACGATGAGTCATTATTATTTCATCTCAGTGCAGTATTCTTGGGAGCAACAAAAGAAAGAATAACCCAGTGATCGATTGGCTTGGATGTTTTCTAATGATATTGCGGAACAGTGATTCTTCGTTTTATGTTACAAGCAATTATTAGGAATTTCCAAGTAAACTGATTGTTAGGTTATTCTTTATGTTACAAGCGATTATTAGAGAATATCCTACTGCTATGGACTACCTTCAGCATCACTAATCCTCAAGAGATAATTCAAAATGCAGAGAAAAGAAAGAGGACCAGTGCAGACTTGGCAAATTAAAGAATTGAATTTTTTATGTCCAACACGGGAAAGATAATGATGCCATAAGACACTGTGCTATCCATTATTACATTTGCAACAATCACTAATGAAGCTTCTTAGATGTCGAGGGTGCTGGTAGAAAAGACCGGTTTGGATATTGGAACCACTACTGCTTAATACTCATTTATCGACAAATAAGTATGGAAACTATTTGTTACTTAAAGCAAATAGAGATCACCAGGCCAATATTATTTGCTCAACAAAAGTCACTTGGATTAATATAAATGTTATTGCTAGACGTATTGTGGGAAATTTATGCAATGCATTGAAATGCATTTGAATTTAAATTGAAACATTCACTCAAAAAATGTTTAAACATCTATTGTAAATTATATGCAGAAAATGTCTTATAGAATTGGATTTATGATGAAGCTTCCAATAAAAAATGCGTTCCTGTGCATGAAGTGAGTGAAATCTGATGATGTGTAGTACAAAATAAAAGTTGATTGAAAAAAAAAGTTGTAATTATAGTTATGTCTCAAGAAAAAAGGACGGCATGGGATGATTGAGGAAATGCCGAAGAGCAGAGAAAGAAGAAAGG
Source organism: Onchocerca flexuosa (assembly GCA_002249935.1). NCBI lineage: Eukaryota > Metazoa > Nematoda > Chromadorea > Rhabditida > Onchocercidae > Onchocerca > Onchocerca flexuosa. Next base: position 637,577 of record KZ269988.1, on the reverse strand, counting down.
GCGGAAAAAAGAAACTTTTTTCATTTAATGATTTTTTGGAAGAGCCTAAAAGTGCGAAATTTTTATGGCATACCAAATTTCCGTTACAGTTGCCATTATCCAAGGAAATATTGCAATCAAAGAATCAATATCGTTGATTTGAATTAGAAGCAAATTTTTCCCTTTTTGTTTCTATTTGGAATTGTAAGATCTCAGAAAAGAGACGCAATATTATAACCGATTTTTATGCTTGAAATCGTATTTAAATAAATATTTAAAAGGCAAAAATATAGCGAATTTATTAAAATTCTTTGGTCGAAAATTTTCAAGCGTGCAAATCTCGTATTTGTATGCGTCAATTCCAACTTCGCTTCATGAGGAAATGAAGAAATTTCTGGATTTTCTTGAAAAAAGTTAAATCATTTACTTAAAAGGGGAAAAAATTCTATAAAGTTTATTTTCTTCGGTATCTCATAGCCAATATTGAATCACTCATTTCTTTATCTTTCAAATAAAACATTCTGTCCGAAACATTCAAACAGACTATTCTCGACATATTAGCATGCCATTAGTGTTGATGAAAAAAATAAAATAATTTAGAGCAAAGTCATATTATTTCAGTGCTCATTTCTGGGAAAAAAAATTTTTTTGTCAAATCCTTACATCAAACTAAATCAAAATGGTGACCAAGTATTAAACAAGGAAAGGAAAGCAGGGAGGAAAGGGACACGGAAGAGTAAAAAGTGAATTTGTATAAGAAATCAATGTCATACTATCATTATCAAAATAAAAAAAATTGTTTCTGACATAATTATAATACTCTTCTACATGTTCGAAAGTAACTCTTTTACTATTTTCTTACAAACACGTCCAAAACTAGTTCGATTCATCCGATCATTCAGTAGAACCTTCGATCATTTGGTGATGCATTTCCCTGAGGAGCAGTTCCTATTACTAAATAAAATTTCACTAACTATACTTGCTGATTCTAATTGGTTGACTAACAAGTTTTCATTCAATTGTGAAAAGACAACATTGAATCCAAGAAAGACATAATTTACTGAATCTATGAGTTTTATTGCTAATTACAAACTTACTGATACTCTAGCTCTGAAGTAATCAAATCCTCAAAGATACTTTCTGTCGATATCGAACAAAATTTTCTATGGATCGAGCGAAATGCCAGAAATGTATAGTGTGAACTCAAATATTTAACTGCAATTTAGTTGCAAATATTATACTTCAACAATTACAACTATATAAAGTCAGAAACATAAAAAGTTTTTGAATATTGATATATTTAGTCATTTAATCACTTGAAAGGCAAACCGCCAACCAATTTAATCTATGTGAATATCTCTACGAAGTAAACGATTTATGAGTAGGCCTTTTGCTTTCAAAGTCAGTGTGAAAACGTCGGATCTTGAATATTCGAAACTTTATTTCCACAAGGAAACGTTGGAAAAGAAAGAAAAGTGAATACAACGAACAGACAAATGAAATGTTAAATCTAAAATTCCTACATTTTCTTCTTTCTTGAAACAACTAGCAGATTATTCGCACAAAAGATAGATATTTCGACAACACACGGATTTAATAGTGAGCTTATTTCCAAACAGCATAAAAAGTTGGTAAAAATTTTCAAATAAATCAATAATTCATAAATTTTGTTTCCGTGTAATACATAGACAATTCTTCTTTTAAATCGCGAGATAAGACACAATAAAAGACTGTATTTTTAAACTCTTCCATACATACTTCAAACATGAAAAAAAAAAATTTTCAAATGCGAAAAAATATTTTAGATGAGAGATTAAAAGGACTTCACTTTATAATAATGCACCATCAAGCACTTCATTTGTGATACAGTTTAATTGTACTACCTAAACTAACATGACTTATTTCCTCGCATGAACTTCATTTTTCATTTAACAAAAAAAAAAAAAAAAATGGTATTGAGATTTGGAATTTTCGACTAGCCCTAAATTTCTTTCAGAAGAAGTAACATCTGATTTATTTAATTAAGTATGATTCAATAACTTTCTCTAAATTATTAAATCGTTCATTACTCATGCAGATTAAAACTTTTTCTGGAGAACCAGTTTACTTCAACATATTTCAAACAATTAAAATGTATCAAGCAATGATATCAGTGCAGCTTTCGTTTCTGCAAATCTTTTTTTCAGCCTTTTTTGCCAGAAAGAACAGTACAAAGTACGAGAAAAGCTGTGAAGTTTCTTGTAAAGAAGAAACTGAATAATCATAGGTCAAATCAATTTTTTTTCCCCTTCTGGAAGACGAAATCAGATCATGTCAGCTAATACACTTGCTTTTAAAAGTTCAGTAGAATGAATTTCAAATTCGATATTGTCAAGTAACGGACAACATCGATTCAAGAGTATTTAGATTCTCAGTATTTAAATTATTAAATCAAGAATATTGCATTTACTCATTTTGGAAATATTTTCAATTAACATCGGACTTGATATTTTAGAACTAAACTAGGTGTCAAATTCAACAAATGTTGAATTTTCTTGCGGTAAACAACAAGCATTAAATCAATGAGCTCAATCAGAAACCGAACTAAAACAAAGCATACAGACCTTAGTATGAACTTTTCTCTGATGCTTTTTCAAAAAAATTTTGGCAATCATTTTCCATTATGGTCCTAACAGAAAATTAATTTCTTTTGCATTTTAAGCGAAAATTTCTCATGAAAAACTATTCTAAAAGTAGTGTCAATTTAAACAAATTTGAAACAAAGTTGTTAGGAGCAATGGAATACAGCTGCAAATTCAGAAATTTTACATTTCAACGTTTTCTGAGCTCACATACATTAAGCAAGTTGAGGGTATCTTGCTAATTCATTAGGAAACTAAAAACTTCATTTCACAATGATTAAATGAACTGTAAATCGCACACATAAAGAATGGCCTGATTTGATAATAAATCACATAAGCTAAAGTACTAATACTCGTTCTATAAATTCCATCATATGCTAAATTAGCCAGTTCAGCAGTCAGCGCTAAGAAATGGAATGTGAATTGATCAATTTACAATTATCAAGTCGATTATCAGTTCGAACTTCAAACTTACATCTTACTGAAAAAAATTCCTTTTATTAAGTTCATTTCAACAATATTCAATTGGCTAAAGGAGTGAGTATTTGAATTGCGATCATCATTATTTTAATTTTATGTTTTTAAAAACTGGCAAAAGAATGCAGCTGCATTTTAGGAGTAAACAAACATTAGTGCATAGTGTAATTAGTGGAAACGAAAATTTCCACGCAATACATTACTTACTCTCGAGACTTAAAGAAGCTTAAGGGTGAGACGTGGGAGTTACGACGTCGTGCTTTTCGTCAGACCTAGGCTAAATGCCGTCAATTTGACAGATAAACATTTTTCCAAGGTTTCTTTGGGAGTTTTAAATAATTACAAATTTGTGAAATGTGACAGGCGGAAAGGGAAGAAAGAGATAATATATGGACGGATTAGGAGCCAAGCAGAGAATTCAATCAGTACTAATCAAGCCTGGCCTTCCCTTAGGACTTCAGAAAATAGGCAATTTACTTCATTGCACTTACTAATTCAATATATGCCTGTATTTAGATATCTTGATGATTGGATGAATCATTCCTTCAAAATTTTGGATAATTCAATTCAGAAGCTACTATCCCAGCTTCATTCAAGGAAAAGGGATTCACTTAATTCGAAAACTCATGGAATAAGATTGAGCGAAGATGTACATATTTTAATGGTTAACTCTCTCACAGAACGAATCTTTCATATATTGGCAGGAACTTTTATAAAAAATTCTTGTTTCATTTATGGAAGAAGACATTGCAAATTCTAAGTGAAGAAATAAATCGATTAAAGTAAGGAACTGGATAAAAGTTCGAAAATAACAAAAAATTCAGCGAATTACCATAGATCATTCATGGATATTCACTTTTACTCCCACATTGATATGGATAGTTCGGAGTGAAGGTCAATGGGATAAAAATATGAAGGAAAATGGAAATATAGATGAAAAAAAGAAAGAACGAAACGACCCAATGCTAGAGAAGATCATCTTTTTACTTTCACTTTATTGCAGTCTAAGCAAGTTGAATAAGTTTTGAGCGGAAGGTAGCAAAAATCAATCTCACAGAAAAAGTCTTCAAATAATTACGAAGAAATGAAGGCAATGAGAATGGAAAAAAAATTTTAACAAATCATTTAAATAATTATACGACTCAACTGTCCTCCATTAAAACATCCTTATCTAATCGAGTAAAAATAGCCCATGTTAACTGATGCTTTGCAATGTGCACTGTCAATCAGAGGGATACAATATTGAATTTATGGACAATTCCGGTATTCCGGTAGTCTGATATTCTGTACAGTACTGAAAATAGAAATGTGTAAACGATAATGATTTATCTAATCTCTCGTTGATTTGATTCTAAAATACTAGAAGATGTGGAAAACAGGCTATTCCCTTTTTCTCTTCGTTATTTCAGAAGTTATTTCTATGGGTCATATTAAGTCAGTTAGTTAATGAAGCTCTTTCTCATTAAAAATTCCTGTTGCACACTTGACATGATAAGCTATCAGATGAGTGACGAGTGATAAACATAAGAATTTAATTACTAGAAGATTATTTCCTTTACTACATACTGTTGCATTTTAGGATTGAAATTAAAAACAAGCATATTGCATGAGACGATAATTTCAATTTTAATTACAGTTGCTATAAATATCGTATCAATAATACAATTTTAAAACGATTTATCCATATTTCAGTCAATTCCAGTAGCTTCAGTTTCATGTTTCACAATATTGTGCAGCAGCACTATGATATTTAGAGTTAAATCAAATATATGCAAATATTTTTCACAAATTAAAAAGTTAAACGATGAGAAGACAAACCTGAGATGATTAATTAGTTAAATAAATGAACGGAAGAAGAAAGAAATCAGAAATTAGCAGAGTTTCTGTGATATGAGCATGGCAAAACGAGTCTGCGATTGTGAGGCGTTTTTGAACAGAAAGTGTTGCAGAATGAAGAAACTGTACTCAATTGGTCCTCTAATTAGGCAGTTTTCTAGTCATTTGATTTAAAGAGAAAATTTTCTTCCATAAAAATCATTTGTAAGGTAAATCATCAATGACGATTTTTGACTTTTGGATTAACAACATTTATAAATTTAATGCATCTTCATTTTGCTAAGGAAATTTCGATAACAATCAATAAATTGCAATAAACAACGGTTCCATTCAATTCAAAATAGGCTAACTTAATTGTTTTGCTCGTTTCATACCACTAAAAACCCCAAAAAACTGACATTGCCTTTGCTGTAGATAAGCAACTCTGTCATTATGTTTTAGACAAAAAGCAGTGCTGAAAAACTTCATTTTACTCAAATCTTTACTTTTAGAGTTAAATTTTGAAGTAACAAATATTTAGATACGTACGTCTGACCAGAATAATGCCAAAACTCTTAAAGTAGCAATGTCTGATAGAAAAAAACTGTATCAGGTATTGTTACTTAAAAAATTTTAATGAAAAGTATTTTTAACCGCATTGTTTCAAAGAATCACTTAAAAAGTGATGCATAGAAAGGAGAAATATGCAAAGAATTCTATGCATGGATTGATAAACAACTTCAAAAAAAGAATTTGAAAGAAGCATATAAGTCCCAAAATTTTTGAGATTAAACAAGAAAGCAACAGACGAACATATATTCTCTAATTTACTAAGATCTAACTAGCTCTTTTTTTTTGTGGTAAAATTTGGTTAAATTGATATTTAAAATATGGAAAGATCATTGAAAATTTTCGAAACTTGCAGAATATTGATAAAAATTTAATTCAGGGGACGAAACTTAATATTTTCAAAGTCTAGGTTGAAAAAAATAGAATTGATATTGTTATATTCATTGGAAAATACTAAAATCCTAAAAAATTCTAATTTTTCAAGAATCAAAAAAACGATTTCTCAGATTTGGCCAAAATAAATCACAATTTCACAAATATTTAAACTTCTTATAAAAGTAGAAATAATGAAAGCAGAAATGCCAGAAAATTTTCTATTTTTCCTTTTTTCAGGAACAGCCTTCTTCAGAAATTTTTTTCATTTTGATGGGAAAGAAAGCTCTAGTTGGAGGGTTGTATTTTTCTGTCCTTCCGAACTTCCCAGTTTTCAAAAATCGTTACATTTTTTCGTTGCTGTTTGTTCGCTTTTATCTTCTCTATCATATTTTATTTTAATGATTATTTTCTTTTTTCAGCAAAATTTCCACACTTACAGAAATTTTGTCAACAAACAGCATAAGCTAGTTAAGCAAACTAGATTATTCTATAAATTTGAGCTTACGCAGAAGGGAAAAGAAAAAATAATAATATTTTTGGGGAATCATTTTTGTTCGGACTTCGACTTCTGTTAGAAAGATAATCGTAATGAAAACCAACTTTTCTTTTTCTGTCCGCGCATTATGCTTCACTTCACTTCGACTTGCAATCAGTTTATATCGACATCACTGAAAGAAATGTTAAACGTATTGTCGTTTATCCGATAATTAGCAGCCAAATGTCGACATTGCTGAGGAAAACGGCGTTCAGCAATTGGATCGCTCAGCTGTTCTCACTGCTTGTGTCAGAGTTTGGATAATTTTTCCTGAAGAAATACTTTTGAATATATTCTGGAAAAAAGATGCAAAGACGAAAACCACATGTTGATATTTAGAGGCCAACAGTTGGCAGGAAAATAAAAACGATGAATGAGAAGCTTTTCAGAAATTTTTCGGGCATTAAGACAACATGCGCCCGAGATGACTTATCTTACATTGGTACTGTACTTCGGAATTCAGAATGGAAAGGTTTGTATTTCATTTGAAATTTTTTAGAACGCATGTATGACTATTCGAATGTGTATTATGATAGGATTTAAGAAGATGAAACTTTTGATTCGAACCAATGCATTTTCTCTATATTTTAGATCGACAATGAAAGATTTTGAGAAATAATGCAAAATTTTGATAGTCCATAGAGAACTATTATTTTTGACGCCAAAAACTTTGACAGTTTTTTTTACGAAGAATCATAAATTCAAAATTTTAATCTGTAAATTTGATGTTAGTAATAGCAGACAAAGAGATGTTTGGCAGTGTGTGGAAATAATAAAAGTGTATAACTTTGCAAACAATTCCTCTCGCTACTAAGACTAGTTCGTGTGATAAGCGACAATATAATAATATGCCCTCGAGACAGGATTATAATGAAGAATATCAGCGAAGTTAATTTGTATTCAATTTCGGGTATTGGATAAGTTGAAGAATATTAATTCCTATGAATTTTTGCCAACTATTTACTTTCAGTGATAACGAAATATAAAACAACAATTCACATTGAGAAGTTATTATTTCAAAGAGTACTGCATTAAGTACTCTGTGCAAATTTCTCGTAGTAAATTTCTCATGACTTTCTGAGAAATTTTTTTCAAAAAATGAGAAAACAACCATAATTAAATTAAGCTTATTTTGTTTATGTGATTGATGAAAATATTTATGCGTTGCAGCAGGAAATCACAAATAAAATTCAGTGAAATTCCAAGTAAATAAAAAATAGTTTTAAATGAAATATTCCTTTTCTTTTGTCATTCGAGTGCCAAAAAAGATGTCTGGAAATGTTTCGATCTTCATTTTTTCTGTTTTACTTGAGGAAAATTCAAAAGAACGATCTGTCTTTCTTTTTTAGTTTTAGTTTAAAATAACCGCCTCTTACTGTGAAACAATAACAAACATTATCAAAGGAGTTTTGCAAATAAATTTGGTGCTATTTACGAGAACATTCGCTAAAACAAGGAAGAACAAAAAAAGTGTGAAAGCTGAAATGATCCAGTACTAACTGAAATTACTTCTTGTAGCGGAAAAGTTGGCAAAAAATTGTCTGTAAACAAGCTGAATCAAAAATTTAAACCTTGGTAAGTTCATGAAATAAAAGTCACATTGTCATACTTCACGAGTTCTTTGCGACAGTCATTAGACGAAATGATCACTTTCTATCTTTTATCAAGGTGTAATCAACCTCATTCAATTACCATTTTCTAATAAAACTGCATATTCTCAGCAGAAAATGCTATTTTCTGTTGAAACCAAACATTCTAATTCTTGAATCAAACTTTCATAAAATTATATAAGACAGTCTCCTAGAAATCGAAAATGGTGTGACAAGGATTCTGAGAAATAAATCTGTAATGAATGAAGAAATAAGTCATCTCTCAAGCTTCACCTTGGGCGACTCGGCAGTTGAGCAAAAGCAAGATGAGAATGGATGATGAGTCAGAATGTGCTGTTTTTTTGTCAAATTACTGTGAAGACAAATCAGTGAGACGCTGCTCGTCTTCAGAATTCGAAATGTTGAGCAGCTCGAGAAAAATCTGAGTTTATTCAGAAAATTTTGGTTACAACTTTTATTTGTGTGATCGAGTGAATGATGGCAACTGTGGAGAATTTCACCACGCGGGCGCATCTGTAATCATCGATAATTACATTCATTTCTACGCAAATATTGAAAATACGAATTATTTTATTTACTATGTTTTTTAAATGATGCTTCTATGACATTTCATAATTTTCGAAAAATTGAAATTCATTTCATCATAAAATGATAATTTCTTGCAGAGAAATACATTTGCTAGAGTGACCTTATATTGCAAACTTCTATTTAAAGTGCAAAATGAAACATTAAATTAATTCCTCTAGAGTTTAGTTTCTCGGGAATCCGCCTTTTTGTTAATAGCATAAATGTTATTTTCAACTTAAATTTTTAGAGGCAAAATTAGCCAGAAAGAGAAAGTGAAAAGAACTGGATCGATGTTGAATGACTCATACGATTAGCCATTTGCTATATGTACAGCATTCATCGAGTACATCGGGAAATTCATCAGCAACGAAAAACAAGATATGGGTTCAATAATCATGCAAATGATGAGGATAGTAATAGTAATGATGCGATCATTGCAATGATAATGATCGTGTGAAATGACAACTAATTAAATACCAGTAACAAGGATAATTATGACAGTAATAATAACGTTGATTTCGATGATAGTATGGAGAATGCAGTAAAATCTTTAAAAATGCATTATGAGAGTAAAAATACGCAATCAATTATGGTGCGAAATTATGACTGCTTTGTGAAAATTAAGTGGAGAGAAAAAAATCAATTTCCTTCTCCATCCGCTCTAATAGGCACAATTGAATCCAGAGCTAAATGTGGATAGAAAAAAGGGAGATTCTGGAAGTTTTTTGGATTCTAGAGGAGGATCCAGAACTTCTTGAACAGCAGGATTTTGTGGATGATACCGGTTCATTCCCTTTGCTGTACGAAAAGTAATCGCAACAACTTGTCATGCTGTTATTATATTGGATTGCATTTGCAGGCAATCTCAGCACATTCACGCCGTTTCGCTGACCATAAAAGTGGAAATAATGCGAAAGAAGTGAAGCGGAAGCTTTAACTCGACATAATAATGGACATAATTTACTGCAAGCCAACCGCCGCGAGGTAGCTATTCAGTTTACTTCGAGTACTGCCCTCACTTTATCCAACCAATATTTTTCAGATTTCCTCCATTTATGTTGATTTATAACGAAGTCAATGAAAAACTTCGCACAGCAATAACTCTTCCATTCTGTTTCTATTCCGCCGCACTTGTTCCACACAAGTCGAATCACTTTGTGTATTTGCTCCGCGTGATGTCGAGTAAAGCAAATTTGATAAACATGCGCATATAAAATCAGAAAATCCAGTGCTTTGGTTATTTCTCACTTCGTCGTTTCATGCTTAAGCTAAATCATGCAAGGGATTATCTCACAAGATAGTTATGTTCGACAGAATTCGGAACTCACTCTCCGTTTGTCGTTATCTTGGAGAAGAAAAGAATTCTGCGAAAAAATATTTGTGCAATCTGATTAGCCTACGTCTCATCGAATTGGATCCTTTTTAGATTTGAATAGGATAAAATAAATATGACCTCTAGCTATCATCCGAAATTTTTGGTGAATCAAATTTACAATTCACCGAATAACTTCTTTGAATGCATTTGACTGCAAAATCAAATTATTAGCAACAATAAAATTCCTCAACTTTCTAAAGGTTTCCAAGTGTCGTGCTCTCTAAAACTAAAAATTTGTCATATCTCTTCAGAGTTATATCACTTTAATATTTTAAAATTTAATACTTTGCCGCAATTAATTGAACAGAAATTCGTAAAGAAATTAGAGTTCATAAACAATCAACGCCATTAAAAATCCTGCGAATTACTGCAGATGAATTATTGTGTGTCGAAATCACAAGTGCATCCATCTGCAAAAGGTTTTCAAATTAAGTCTTGTGACGAGAAGAATCAATAAGGCTTTAAAAAGACGAACAAACAAGAGGAAATATCGAGCGGAAATCTCAAATGAATTAATAGCAAAATTCCTTCCAGCAATGCATCCTTCCTGTTGTTTATTTATTGCAATGAATGCAATGATAGTTCATTGCTAACGATTCTTCTTTAATTGGAAATTAAATTTAGTTCTATCCAACTTCACCACAAGTCAATGAAGGGTAAAATCCGAAAGTCGTTTTGGCATTACAACTATAAGGCAGTAAAAGGAAATTCATAAATTGAGGTGATTTACAGAAAGACTTTATATCAATCTGATTAATTATTATAGAAATTGCAAGATTTGGCGACTAAGAAAGTGGCTGATTTCCCGAAGCGAAAAGAAAAAAAAAACTTAAAACACAAAAGGATTTTGAACAGACATCGTTAATAGATAAATTTAATTCCCAATTATAAAAAGACTAACACACAAAAATATTTCAAGCAGAAAATTATTTTGTTCAGAGAAAGTTATAGATATGGGTGATGTCGTCGAAATGGGACAATATTTGATTGGCATTATAACTGAGCATTCTTGACAGGTTCCAGCTAATAAACACTCATTTGAAATCAACCAAATCCATTCAGATAAACGTGATCGAGATGATAAAGAAGCCTCGCTTCTGCTTATCGCTTTTCTTGTCACTGTTTTGATTTATGCAAATTAAGAAAGATTTAATATGCTGTAATAAAACTGATAACATCGAAATGATATGATATGTAAGATGGCAACACTAAGACATTGACAGCAGCAGTTTGTTAGTGTCACCATTTAACAAATCAAATCTTGCAGTATCATGTATATCCAACTTTTTAATCTGTTTAAAATTTCGTTGATAACTAATATACCAGCCATGCTTCGAATAGTTGCGTCCAGTTAGTCTATTTAAATAAAATGTAACTTTCTTTTGTTCAAAATCTTAAATCTTCGAAAAAAAAAGGTAGATATATCTATACAAAAACACGTGCCTATTCGAATGCAACATTGCTTCAAATTTTGAAAAAATCGGTGATTGCAATGTTGTGTCGGAAGTAACAGCGTGAAACTTTCTAGAAAATAGGCGTGATCAATAGATTTAGTCGTTCACTTACTTTTACCTTTTAGTCACAACTGTGACTGGTAAAAAGAAAATAGACATGTATGAAAACAGACGCCTATTCGAATGCAACATTGATTCAAAATTTTAAAGCAATCTACGAAGCTTTGGAGTTTCAAGATTTTGAATTACAGACATGGATATTTTTTATTTATGTGGCTGGACTTCCTGAAAAATCTGTAGCCTATCGAATAACTGATAGAATTAATATGATCATATTTGATTTATAAAAATCAGTATCGTCTGTTACAAGTGCTGCTGCTTCATTCTTTTTCGTACTTGGACTTAAAGCGATCTCGATGATTTATTATTTCAATTAAATATTTCATATCTACCATTTTTAGATTTAATTTACCAGAACTGTGATGATTTTTTAATAAATTTTTTGAACTTCACTACCAGCCACTAATAAATTAAGCAAACAGTATCAGCATAATATCTCTATCCTTCTGAAATTGCAAAATTTTCAAATTTCCTAAAAATAAAAATTGAGGGTCGTTGTAAATTTACAACGGGTTGAACGATTTTCCTCACAAGAGATAAAAATTTAAAACAAGCATAAACAAGCACAGTTTGTGAAAAAAACTTCCATTTTGATTAAATTTAAAATTTGAATCTTTGCAAATAATAAATTTAGGAAAATTGTGAAAAAATAAAAATCCGAAAAGCAAAATTTATTTTTCTAAGACTCAGAAAAACACCGTCGCTCTGAGATATATATAATTCATTGGGGAATCGTATGTATCAAAGTTCAAGAAATAGATATATTGGCAAAGTATGTACAGAACTGATTTCATTTTGTATTGATTAGTCTTTACCTCTTGCTGCGAAAGCAAAACTCATTGTTCTTTTACGCAGATAAAAGAAAATTTAAACATGAAATGGTTTGATGATTCAAGCTTATGATAAGAAAGAACAGAAAATTAAGAGAATAAAAATCGAATACAGTAATGAATAAATAAGGTCATGAATAGATGAATTAATTAATTAATTAATTAATTAGCAATGCGAATAACAAGTAAAGTGATATAAGAAATGAAATAATGGAGCACAAAAATTGATTTTTTCTTATTTTACTCGTTCTTCCTTGAAAAGTAATGAAATCTTAATTACAAAAATGGCTATCCTTATTTTTTTTCAACAAAATGTATCATAAAATCAGGCTATGTGAAAAAGTGCCGGAATGTGAGAAAACAGGTACGCCTCACATAGCAATTAGCCATGAATTAATTGGCTTATTCTGATCAAAAATGAAATTACATAAATTTGAAATATTTCAAAAATATCCTAACAACTCATAACAAAAAGCAATCACAGCAACAGTCACTGAGCGAGACAGAGCAGTCAGGCACTATAGTTGTCCAAATAATTCAAATCAACGTTAATTTCAAATTTCGGTCTCTCTGAAAATTCAGAGCACAAATGGATTTAGACAAACTCGCAGCTACGTAAACATTGCCTAAGCTTGAGGGTATATTCTACGTGGAAGCAAAATGGATGTATAGGAAGAAAATACATAGAACTTGTTCTCATTTACTGATAATCTGCTGATAACATATGCCTATGATTTATGCATTTAATTAAAATATCTATATTGATTCTATAATTGTGAAGAATTTAAAGATTTTCAAATTGGCAAAAAAATCTTTTGAAAAACTTCAGCTTTACAAATTTTATCTTAATAACTAATCATTTCAGAACAATTATGCTTTTCCAAAAATTTAAAAAGGAGTATTCGAAAATAAAACAAAATGATTAAAAATATTATAACAAAATAATATTACAAAAAATTTAACTTTTATTAGATTGCAAGATTAAGAATTTATAACTGAAAGTACATATAAAAGATGAAGCATTTTTTTGCAATTTAAAATATACTCAAGGACAAATTAGGAAGAGAAGATAAATGTCTGAAAACAAAAACTGATGAAAAAAATCGTTCAGAATATTTAGTTCCAGAAAGGATTCCTCTTTACAGCTTAAATTATAGTCGAATTTTAAAATTTTGAAGTCTCAAAAACTGAAAAGCAAAACTATGCGCAATAATAAAAAGTTCAAATAAATTATAAAATTAGTTTTATAAGCATAAAAAAATTTTATAACCTGAAAGAACTAATAGTTATATCTGAATTTATTTATTATGGAAATAAAGAAAGGGAAAAGAAAGCAGGGAGAATACTAGAAGATGACCATGAAATTGGCCTGGGAAATTTATCTTGTGAAATTGTCGAGTATTGTCGAGGCTTGTGGTGCTAATGCTGCTACTAATTAAGACTCGTGCCAATTAGTAACTAAAATTAGCAATTATGTGTGAAAGATTAGTTTACTGTCTTCACAGCTCTTGAACCTTTTTAGCTGCATAAAATGATGACATAATGGAAATTGGCAGCAAGCATTCGAAGGCGTAAACAACCAAAAATTGATGGATTATTTACAGCGAAAGGTCAAAAGTCGGCTGAAATTAAGCCTTCCATTTCATTCATCTTTACCAGTGAAAGCTGTTAGTATTATAAATTGACTGGGGCTAATTAATGATAATATTAGTTCCAAAGTAAATTTGGTTTACACTTTATCTTCGAAAAAGAGAAGAAATAATGATACTTTTGGAAGAATGGAAGATTATGCTAATATTTCGACTAGAAAAAACGGAAAGACTCAAATCAGAAAGATCGTTGGACATATAGAGAGTGAACTATATTTAAATTTATTAAATGCAAGTAAATTTTCAAAATATCTCGTCTATTATGCAACTCAAAATAGCATGAATTTTTTCGCAATTTTTGCATGAAACTGCATGAAATAAAAATTCTTCCACATTCTTTATTATTTGCTTTCTTCGATCTGCAAAAGCGTTGCTTTTCGAGTACATATATTTTTATGCAGAAACTTGGAATTTCAAGAACTATTCATATTAACAAGTGATGGATTGATTCTTCGGCAATAGAAAAAATCTGTGAAAACAATTGGTTCTGAAAATTCTGTTCGTGTCACGTGGTAATTCTTTCACTGTAGATGAAGTATGGTATCCCGGATAAAATTGCATTTATGTCATGCAAGATGAAAAATTCATTTGAATTTGACTAAATTTCAATGATGAATTGAACAATTTTGAAGCTGAGCATCGTTTTAAAGAATATTTCTAACTCTGTGGATCATTGTTGAACCATTTGATGTCATAGGTGTTTTATGCATAAACTGTTTCAAAGCAGCGATTTCCACTCAAACAATCTATTTCCAACACAAAAGTGCTTGACTTTTATTTCACATTTTGATCGATACAGATTGCGAAATAGTATCATTTATGAATGAAGAGTTGACAGGCCATTTACAAAAAAGCATCAACTCCTATCTTTAGCGAACTTGGAGATTTTATTAATGCAGCTTTCAAGAAATTTCATGCAATCTAAGATTCATCTCTATATGATCATTATTAACCTTCAAAAAGATTTCAATGATTTCGATAGCAGTACATTTATTTTTGACATCATCGACATTGTTTAATTGCTATTTCAATTCTTCAAATAATAAAGAAAGATTTAATTTCAAGTAATGAAAAAAGACAAATTCATTATTTAAACAACAAGAATACTTATTCATCAGCAACAATGAGAAATTCTATTACTGACAAGTTTTTTATCTACGTCCCACCAAAAAAGCCCCGCATATCAAGAATAAATTCCTATTACTTGGAAAAATTATTGCTTTGCAGTTGGGTATATTTTTTGGGAGATTAATTCATTTAAATCAATAGCTAAATCATGTAGATATCAGGTAATACTTAATTAAAACTTTATATCTTCATAAATATTCCTTATTATTAAGATAGAAACACTAGAAAATGATTTGAAAATAAAAAAGCAAGTTTGATGTCCCTGAAAGTGACAAATTTTTTTTCTTGTTACTCTCCAGATAAGATTATTAGTTTTGATTTTAAAATATTTATTAAAAAAATATCGATTGTGTATTAAGTCAAAGAATATTTATTTATGCAGAATACGATATAACTTTTCAATTATTTAAATATAAAGTTAATCCTAGCTGCTTTGCCACTACACTCTTCTGTGATTTTTTCTTTAATCTTTCGAATTTCTAAAAAGTCATCATTTCTGAAAACTATAATGCAAAGTAGAGAATCTTAAAAAATAATTACGCAAAAGCATCAAATCGAAACGGTCGTCGTTAAAAATTGGCGATTTATGTGCGATTTCAGTACAAACAATTGTTACAAATATTTTCGCATGCCACAATCGCAAGCACCTCATTGTTAAAGGTTAACAACTTGACAATTTCTCACTTTCTCGACATCTTTTCTTCTTTTTCTCTCTCCAGTGACATTTCATTTGATTTGACAGGACTTTTTTGAATCTTCATGCGTTTGAGATAATCCCTAATGCTTTCCAGCGTCATGCAAACTATATCAAAATTTTAAACTTCCACGAGTGGAAATATTATTTTGTCCCAATTAATATATTTCACATACTTTTATCTACTCTTTTCATTCCAGCAAATGGAGATTCTATTTAAAATTGTCTTAATATTTCCAGAAATATTATTTCTTGAACTTAAATTGAATTACCCAACACTCGTTTCATCTTTTAAGCTTCTCTTTCGATTGAAATTTCGTTTAGATCGTAATAACTCTTAAAGGAGATTAAGAAGCTAATCTATATCAACAGCAAATATGAATGTCGAGTAAGTGAAAATATTAATAATAGAAAATGAATGATAAGGATTTCCGAATGACATTGGATGCCTTTTCTTCAAAGACTTTAGCAGCAGAATCAATAAAGACAAATCCTAGAAAAATCTTTGGATACATATTGAGAAAAGAACTTGAACGATATGAAAACTCTCAAATGACCTCAATTATATTCATTCATTAGCATTTCCTACCTCCCAATCGATATTTAAATCAGTTTATTTCATATTCCTACCTATAATAATTGGAAATTTTTCAATAAAGGAACAAGCAAAAATTAATTCTTTCTTATTTAAACGATAATATTGCAAGTTTTGCGCGATTATTTCTAATTTAATTAAAACATAGCATAAATATTCGTTATTTCTTTCCCCGAGTTTTGAAAAATTGGGGGTTCTCAATGTTGTAGCCACCACTCAGGGAGTAAGGATGGAAATGAAGCAAAAAAGAGCAAAGTTTACAATCTTAGATGTGAATGCGCACACGGAGACTACTGCAAAAATTTTGTCGTTTATGAATTATTATTAGATGAGAATGAATATATTACAGTATCCTACGAAGATTACTGGCATTAAACAAGCATTTAATTTTTAATTTTTCCATGGTAACAGCCTTGCATCGACTTTTTGAGGAAAGGCTTATAGTGCCACCTGCCATGAAACCAACTGCACCTGCCACTTCATTTCAACTCCAAGGAAAGGACTGCATATCTCAGCCAAGGGATTGGGTTTCAACAGTTGGTTTGCAATATATTTTATTGCGAACATGAAAAATATTTTGTTGGAAGACAAAAGAATGAGTGGAAAATTGAAATGAGTAGACTTTTATCGGAGCAACTGTGATTCAAAGCAATCAGAAACTGTTGACAGCTGGATAAACAAATATTGTAAGTAATTTGTACTTGAACAGACACATTTTATAGACAAATGTGCCTTCGAAGCAATCAATGGTATAAAATTCAAATTATCATTAATAATCATCGTAAGACCTCTCCTTTTCTATCTTTTTTTCTAAATATTATGCAGAAATATCAAGATTGCAATTGTTTTCTTTTTTAAGTCTTCATAGCAAGTGCTATTCATTTACTAAAACTGAGAACTTTTCGGAAATTGAAAATGCTGAAGATGGTGTTGGATCTAAAGATGCATGGTGAGTAGATTTGTGAGGATTCGCTCCGCACGACTTTTCGCAACCGCCAGAAGATGCACCTAAAGATAGATGTTTACGACAGATACCTGTAAAAACTGTTCTGAATAAAATCAAATACATCCTTCTATTCTAGTAATGCTTTTCGATCCACCTACCTTTCTCAAATAAACTTTGATGTATGAAGATTTTTTAATAAAACTTGAAAGAGAAATTTTGATTTCTTTTTGTTTGTTTCTTTATTTGGTTGTTTTGATTTTTTTTGTTTGTTTGTTTTTATTTTTATTTTTATTTTTTTGAATAGAATTTGATAACTCAGTGAACTGGAAGATATGGAATACTACGGAATAATATTATCGAAATCTTGAATACTTCGAAAAAGGAAAAAATGAAAAGGGAAACTGGAAAAGACAGATTATTACAAAAGCAAACTTTGCGAAGAAAGGGATAAAGTGTTTTCAAAGAACAAGGGTTTAAAAATAGTATTGAAAGATACGAAATACTATGGAGTGATTGAAATTAAGGATGAAAGATAAGATAAGGTTTTCTTATCCCTTACTTTCTCGAATTATTTCACACAAGAAGATGCTTGATACTGAATGTTCCAGTTTGCACATCAATGTATTAGGTTTATGCTCGGGAATTAGATTTCTGCCTTTTTATCATTTGTAACTTCAAATTTCTGAAAGAAATTTAAAGAGAATTTTAGAAATTAGAAGAAATAACTAAGATAGAGATTGCTTACGGTTCTGAAGATATGATAACCACTCAAACTCAAAACTGACATCCATAGATCATCGGACCAGTAAAATGGTAATTATTTGAACAAATATTATCAAGGTTGGTTCTCCCTGCTGTCTGAATTTGCATTTGTTTTTCGTGGTGTTGACGGTTGCTCTCAAATTAATTCACTCTTTACTCATAATCATCAGAGTTAACTGACACACCAAAACTTTGTCATTTTTGCAGAATGATTTTGTTTTCAGAAGAGATGGAAAAGACATCAAAGGATCACAGAAAAAATTACGGCAAATTATTTTTATATCTTCAAGTTTTAAAGCAGCAGTATATTTTCAGGTAAAAAGAATTTCTTAAAGGATTATGGCTTACACATAAAGGACAGGTGCAAAATAATTTAATGTTTTTTTCCACAAAGTAGATAAGCAGAGGTTAAGACTGATGATTAAATTGTTGAATGCAAATCTTGGACTCTTAATGAATTCTCACCGAGAAGTTTATTTTCACTTCACTTAAAGAATTCTCAGTGAGAATTCTTCAAGTAATCTGATCCCATTTGATTCCATTTTGATCCCATTTTCCATTTTCTGATCCCATTTTGATCCCATCATCCCATTTCCTACGATATCTCTATCAATTTTTAAATGATATCAAAATCATCCTATGCTTAAAGATATCACAAAAGCAAGAAATGACGCAAATTGATAGATGATCCCCATATCATGAAAATCAGAATCGAATGGCGGAAAGATGAAAAGAACGATAAGAAGCGCTTATATAATATAAAAAGATTTGGGAGAAGATCTGAAATGATTGACTGGAAAGAGAAAATAATTATAAAAGACAGGTCAATTGGAGATCTCATACAGACTGAGAAATACTGACAAATCCTTACTGCTTTCAAAATAAACATCTGAATAGAACTTTCTTGATTCACTAAATTTGATGAACCGTGCAACGATACTTCTTCCTGTGTTGACAGTGATAGTAAAGTGATATTACAACGACAACAATAATAAAAATGAGTATTCCTATGTTAGTATTTTCATAATATTGAAGTTCGCTGAAATGAATACATTTTTGTAGAAAAAAAAAAAAAAGGAATTGTACAGATACGATGTAAATTATGGTGAATCGTTAGAGCATATCAATTCTTTGGTACTATACTCCATTAGTGAGATCATAATTTCACATATCTTCTTCTTGCCAAACAGTGGTATTTCAAGAAAAGTTCATTTTGTGCAATGTTCTTATACATGTTCGCACATGAATTTAAAAGAATATGACAAATTAAAAAAAAAGAAAATGGGTTAAATTTAACTCCCAGGAACATGAAACTTTGCAAATAGCAACCAAACTTTTAGAGTTCAGATCCAGGATTCCTATTGAAAGAAGCGATACGCAAAAATTGCAAGAAAAATAGTGGATGAATATTATCAATATCTTATTATAAACGCAACGATTGTAGTAAAATACACAGATGTAATAAATAAGTTTTTTTGCTTTTATATTTACACATTTACTCGTTTCATTTCCTTCGCAATTGCTTTAGAAATTTTGCCGAAAAAATAATTTTCAACATTGTTCATTGCCAACTTATGTTTACGGAGAGCATCTAATAGTACCATTTCTTCTTTTATTAATCCATCGCTATAGTTATGTTTGAGCATTTAAACAAAATTTTGAATCAGTATTGTATATACAAGGATGTGCAAAGCTAAGACAAGCAATGGCAGTGTTGAAATTCCGAAAAAAAAAGTTCATTTTGAATGATTCATGGGAGAACAACTAAAATTCTGATTTTTAGTGAAATGAAAAATTCGACGAGCGAAATAGAAGTGTAATGAATAAATATGTACAAGTAAGAAGTGAAAATTGATGACAGTTTTGAAACTCAGGAAAAGTTAAAGTGTAATGATCCAATACTACTTCAATAAATGTATATTTGGATAAAAAAGACTTTCCAATTACTGAAAACTTTTTAATCGTAAAACTTGGAAGGATTAATTGCAGAATTGCAATCAGCTCTCTAATTAAAATAATTGACAGAAATAATGAAGGACTGTCGACATGAACGATGAGCCAGAAATCCAATTAGTCCATAATTGAATGATTGATTTATTCCATCTCAACCAAACTTTTCTTCTGATAACTCTCCTTTTATTAAGTATTATTTATTAATTTGGATGACTTTTCTAACGTCAAAAAAATTGGTGAATTTGTGATTCCAGCTCGAATAGAATTTTTGGAATCCTTATTTAGAGGATTAGAAGAAATAAGCAATTGAATTTGATCGATTCGTAATATTTAACTTTGTTTTCTTTTCGTTTCTTTTCTTATGAAAAACGAAGTTTGAAAAATTATATTCCAAAAATTCTTCTCTTTTGTTTTCGCATGATTCGTTCATCTCCATCTTCATATTTTTTTTCTTTTTCTTTCTTCTCAGACCAGCTTTCGTACATTTCAAAAAAATTATAATTGCTTTCTTTTTGTAACTCGAAAAGTAAGGAAAAGTAAGAATTGATTGGAAAGGAAACTTTGGGCAAATCTTTGCTTGTATTTGTGGGGAAGAAACGAGAGCAAAATACATAATTTTTTCTTTAACTGAAAAAACTCAACAGAATTCAGTTGATTTTGGTGGTCGTAAATAAAGTATATACAAGAGATTTTAATGTCTATATTTTTATGAATAAAAGTTAGATTTGATTAGTGAACACAATTCTCTAATTTTCTACGATGACAGTTTATTAATTTATGATAAATATGAAACAATTGCATCATCTAACATTTCATGTTTCCTCATTTTCAGTTATTCAGAGTCTTCTCATTTGTTATTTGTGTTCTACAACAATTAGTGTAATCGAACTAATTGCATCACTTTTTCTAGAGACCGAGAATTTTATCGTCCGACATTGAAAAAAAAAAACAAATCAAAAATTTGTATAATTATATTTGAGGAATAAATGTTACCATTTCATAAAATAGACTATATGTAGCTGTCGAATATATTAGCAATAATAATAAAAGCTAAAAATTCAACCTTCTGTTCCTCCATATTTTCAATATCAAAGTGAATCCGAAGATTTTTCTTAGTTGTTCATTTAAACAAATTAACAACTTAAAGTTTATGTATTTCACTATTATTTCATCAATTCTCTTTTCCAAAAATAATGAAGAAATAAAACTATTGCAAGAAATAAATTAAAACTTTTAATTCAAAGTTTTCAATATGTTTCCTCACTTAGATATTATTCATTTTAGACAAATATTGGGAACTGTAGAACTACAACATTCCTATTATTATCCTAGTTAGATTTTCAATAATTTAAAATCTTTTATTACTGCTTCAAATATAGCCAAAAATTAGACGTTTAATAGTTGTTGAATTTCTTCTTACATATTCTGAAGCTATGGTGATTTAAAAATTAATTTTGAGAAGTAAATGAAAAAACACTTTGGCATTTTAAACTTTTTTTAAACAGAACAATTTACAAGCTGGCCATGTAATTCAATGACTGGATGTTACTGTAGAAGATATATTTCTGTCACCTATAAAAGGTATGTCTTATACAGCTATTATCGAGAATAAAAAGTAGAATTATTGAACTGTACTAATTTTTGCAGTCACTTACTATTATTATTTCTATCAGTGCAAAAAATTGTTTTCATCTGCCAAATTTCAAAGCTATCAAAAAAGGAAATTTCTTCATGATCAGTGATAGCAAAAGGAAGATCAATCCTCTCAACACATTTTCGATAACTTTTGCATCCGCACTCTTAGAGACGTTTCGAGATTGATCACACGAAGCCAACTGGATGCAGAAGTCTTGCATCTGCAGTTCACTCCTTTAACTGCGTTCTGCTGATTGCTTATTTAAAGCCGGAATTTCAAAACCGTAAGAACTGAATGATTCCATTGTTCAAAAAAATCTGTAAATTAGAATCGCAAATCAATTTATCACACATCTGTCTTATTTGCCCAACGAATAGAATTTGGAATTGATGCATCACTAGAGTATGCGGAATATTCCTGAAAGAAATGAATGAATTCTCGTAAGTGCAATGATCGATCACAAATCTTCAATTTTTTGGAGAAAAAAAAAAACGTTAATTTGAAAATTTTCCGTTTTCCATTTGAAAAGTTAGTTTATAAAAGAAAAGTAAAATGCAAGGAAATCTGTAGCAAAAATTGATTTTAAAATACAAAATGATCGCTCGTTTCATTTTCTCCTTCAGATTTTGGTGGGTGATAAAAGGTTGAATATGGTGAAAACTAAGAACTGGTTACCTATTCGTTTCATTCATTCCCTCATATTTGGATATATAATGGCTCGATCTGAGTCGAATTACTAGAATGAGGACGATACCGGTGATTATGTTAATTCTTCTTTCTCCACTTCTTTCCTCCATAATTTCGAAAATTGGTTTTCTTATTTGCATGACAGAGGAATAAGAATCGGAGAAAGGATTATAGTAAATTATAGTTCAGTTTCGCCTTCCTAGTAATTCACGTAACATCAACAGAATATATTTTTACGCCTCACGAACCATGCTTTTTTTTTTCTGGCTATGACAGAATTTATTTTATAGCTGAAGATATTTCATGTTCTTTATTACTAAATATTTGAATTTCAAAAATTCCATTCGACATACGTCCAAATAACAAAAGCTATTTCTTCTTCGCTGTTTCTGTTCACTGTAAAATTCCAATTTAACCGCTACAGCTATTCTAGATCGTAACGATTTTGGTTATTTTCTCCTAATCTTCAATGAAGAAGATATGGTCAATTTATCTTTTTCATTTACTACTTCTTGCTACTCCAAAAATTGGCGAGTTTTTTTTTTTTTTGGTAAACATTTAATCATATTAATATTAAAACAAGTTTCAAAGTCTAAGTTTACTCTCATTAAAATGAATTATATTTTGATTTACTGTTCGTCTTATGACCCAAATAAAGAATATTTTAAACATTATCAAAGTACCTGGACCGTTTTTAAGATTGCGAAGCGAAGAAAATATGCATTCGAAAATTCCACACTATAAGAAATGGTTCATTTTTTCAAAGAATTCAATTACCATCAGCAATACGATGTGTGGAACGATGCATTGATAATATTGAGCATTGTAAAGCTGCGTTGTTTATCCTTGAAGAAAATAAGGTACGGCAGACATTAGAAAGAGAAACTTTCAGAACATATTTAGGGAAATTTTGTGTATCATTGCTATTCTTCAACAGTATTTTGTAAATTGCTGCAAATGGTGTAATTTCAGCAAATTGTGTCACTTTTAGCATTCAAAAAGTCATCTTTTAATAAAATAGAGTCAAAAATGAGGGTACTACACTCTCTTTAATTTAAGAACAAAGGTTTCTGCCAACTATACGGTGAAAATTCGAATTCAAGTGACAATGGTATCATATTCGATAATTCTTCAAATCCGATGAAGACAGTATTCGAAGTTCTTGATAAGTGTCCGGCAACAAACAATTCCACAAGTTCGGAAAATGATTTGGTAAAGGCGATAAAATTAGAATTAAAACAGAAACTTGAATTATGGTCTGATCCAGATTCGTCGCCTTCACTAACGTCGCAACATTCCAAAAATGACAAGTCAACCAGAAAGATAACGAACAGGGAGACTGTAGACGACGAAAGGAAGCTGAAAAAAGAGGGATATTTTGACAAATTTGATCAGGAAGAGTACCGTCGATGGGCAAGCAGTGCAGGGCAAGAAAAGATAGGAGAGCAATCTAAAAGTTCGAATTACGGTAATTGATTATCATACATGAAAATCTAAATAAAACTAATTCACTTACAAGATGCAGAAGAAAAGAATTAATGTAATTTATTCAGTAAAGCTTCTGACATTTAAAATTTTTAAGTTTTGCTTTATTTTTAACATCACTTTTATTTAATATCATTATTAAAGGCCGCTGATTAGTATACAGTTGAATGTAATATAATTTATTTTAATATTATTATATTTCGTCCTGTTCATCTCAATTTGTGCAGAATTTTTGTTTAATTATTTATAAACGAAGATTAACTTCTTCTAATATTTTCTGTTCTTAGAAATGTTTTCGTCTTTTTTCATTATTTTGCACTGATACTACAGCCAAATATTTAAAAGCATTTAAAATTTTAGCAAGGTACTTTTAAGAATTAATCGCTTCGTGTCTGTATAAAATTCGCTGAAAAACTGGTTTTTCAGGACCGATCAAACCAGTAATCGGTAGATCAGTATCATTGATTCAAGATGTTTCCAGTTCCTCATTTTCGCCTTATACGGGCAAATTATTATTAAATGCAAATCGCTACTCACCTACTTTACTACGAACTTTTAATACCAATAATAATTATTTATCAAAACAGGTTCGCTAGAAAATATCATCTTATGATACTAGTAGAATTCAAGTCAGTATATTCTTAGAAATACATCTAATTTAAAAAAATGAAAAAAAATTTAAAAAATTCTGAATTAAAGCTAAGAGAAGAAAACACAAACATGCTTAGTTGTGGGTAAAAATATAAGTTGAAACTGAGTGTCCGAAATTCTAATCTGGCTTTATATAAATGAATTTAAAATCATGCCTATCCACTGAGTGGAAAACTTGCACGAGTCATTATAATCTTAATATCGATCTTAATATCGGGAAAGTAAATCGATCTAAGTTTACGGTAAGATCATGTCCAGACATCTCAATCAACTCTGCGTAATGATGGTTTTAAAGCTGCAGGGTTATTCAAGGAACACTCACACGGAATATTCACTTCCAGCTAATGGGATACCGCTTCCACCACCTATTAAACCGGTTTCTGTAAAGCATGGACAACAGGAAACGTCTTACAGTAGATGCCAAGGTCATATTTTCATTTTCTTCATAATGCTCAAATCTGCTAATTGTTTGATGCTTATATCTCAAATGCATTCATTATTAAAAATCACTTTCAGGACCAAATTGTTATGCACCATCATTAGCCTACCTCCAAAAATCGGGCTACAGTTGGCCATGCACAGCTTATTCACATCCTTGTGAGCCTACAATGTCTGGTCCTTGTTTTACTGTGAGTTGATTTCTGATCACAAGCAAATAGCCAAGTCATATTTTCTTGGACTGTCTGCATTAAGCACTTTCCTGCTTAATTTCTAGTTCGCAAGACTCTTCAAAAAATCATTCTGCAAATCTGATTCGCAAAGAATTGCTAGACATCATTCTCTCAGTATTAAATTTAAATTTAGGACTTTCAAAACTCCAACTATTCCAGACATGCCCGCCAGTTTCCCAAAATTTAATTCCCGAAACATCGACATTGTTCAACGATGAATGGTCCAGCAACAACATTGGCAAACAACAGCTAACCAATGAATCTGAACAAAATAATAAACTTCTGCAACCGCAAGATTTGTTGACGAGTTCGACACAATCACTATCAACGACAGTGCAGTCTACAAAGCATATGATAATTTCCTGGTCAGAATGGTCACCTCAAACTCCATGTTCGGTCACTTGTGGAATAGGTATTACTATGCAAAGGCGATTTTGTTCTATCGATGGGCAATGTTCAGGCAAGCGTTTTTAATTCAAACTGGACAGTTATTAATTATGTTAAAAAATAACAATAAATACATATCTTTCATCTCAGTTCCAATAAAATCTATTAAAAACTGCTATTAATTTAGCAAAAATTACGCATCTCTTTACTTTACCGATCGAATTTGCTTTTTTTGATATTTCAATTTCACCAGGTGAATCCAAGAAAGAAGACTTGTGCAGTAATGGACCATGTCCAAAGTGGATGTCTTGGTCGGAATGGACTGAGTGTTCGCAGAGTTGTGATGGTGGAGAGCAATCGCGTTCCCGTGTCTGTTCTGTTAGCCTGCAATGTGATGGTCCTTCTGTGGTAAAAGTTTCATTTCAAAGACTAATAACGGACTTTTGAAGATTTATTTACAATAAATAGCAAATACTTCATTTTTCAACTTTTGTTTAGCAACTTATCAACGAAGCTCTTTAAGAAATTTAGAACATTCAAGCATGTAATGTCGAGAAATGTGCGCAGTGGTCAACATGGAGCAACTGGGAAGCCTGCTCTGTGACCTGTGGAATCGGAGAACATATTAGACGAAGGTGGGTCATAGAAGTAGTTCTGTAAAAATTACAGCTTTGGATTTTTTTTTTTTCTAATCAAAATGAATATTTCGTTCTGTACAATTGCAAATTTATATTATTTCAGCAATAGTTCTGCTTTTTTAATAGCTTTTCGTTAATTTCAAAATTTTAGGCAATGTATGGGCGGTAATACATGTATTGGTGAATCTGTTGAGAAGAAAGTGTGCAAACAACCACTTTGTCCTTCTTGGTCAACTTGGGAATCGTGGAGCATGTGCAGTGTCAGCTGTGGAAGAGGACAACGGGTACCGTGTTTAAAACTTCTGAATAGTTGTCCAGATGTACTAAACGAGCGACTTTCTTTATTTAACGAAATTTAAATGAAATTCATAATATTAAAGGAACTGAAAAAAAATTGACATTTCTGATGAGGTAAAGGAATAAAAAATTTAATCTTTAACAATTACTTTTTATTAATTCTCAAACCATTTTTTTTTTATCAGCTCATTTGACTGATAAAGACACTCTTTAATCAATCTTTAATTCAGATCCATTGTAGATAATACTTCCTGCCAGAGAGATTCCTAGAAGACCGACATGAATATTCCAAGTTTCCTTCTTGGATCATTTTCATTTCATTGCAGCATCGAGCAAGGATTTGCTATAGTGGCAACAACTGTACTGGAGAAAGAGAAGAACATGAAATATGCATCAGGAATTCATGCCCAGAATGGACTGATTGGTCTTCTTGGTCACAATGCACTGAAACCTGCGGTACTAAAGGATATAAACTCCGCACAAGGTGAGGTGGAATAGAAACGCTTGAGTTGAGCGTTTAATTTGGAAATAATGACCCATCTTCAAAGTTACATATGATGAAATAGAATGAGCTTTCTATATCTCAATCTTCATGGAAATTATGATTTTGCTATATTAAGTCTTCCTTTCAAATCTCTTTAAAAATGTGAATTGCAAGTTTTTTTTTTCAACACATTTTTGTGAGAAGTTTTGCTAGCATTATTAGATGAATGTATTTAGTGCTGAACATTGTAGGATTTGTGCAAAAGACGATTTGATAAGTACGCTTTGTGATGGTACAGCACAGGATCAAATGAGATGCGAAAATCTTCCGGAATGTCCTAATTGGATTTCATGGAGTTCCTGGTCAACATGTAGTGTTACATGTGGACATGGTCAAGAAACCAGGTTATTCGCAAGAGTTTATTAATATTTGATTTGATGAATTCGCTAACTGTAAGCTATGGTTACTAATTACGAGATCTACTTAACTTTTAATTTTTATTTAACTTTGTCAATCTTTTCTAACACTTACCAGCCGTTAATTCTTCTTTTTCGGTATATAAAAACAATAAAAGTGCTTTAGAATGCAGCCAAAGATTGCTAATTTCTATTCATTTTATGGATAATGTTCAAGTTTATTAGCTTTTCATAATATTTTATTCCAGACAGCGATCCTGCCTTCCAGCGGGTATGAAATGCATCGGTGCCGATCGAGAGTTTCGATTTTGTCAAAAGTCTGTATGTCCGTATTGGGATGAATGGTCCCCGTGGAGTACCTGCTCTGTAACTTGTGGTTTTGGTATTCGTGAACGAATAAGAAAGTATGATGATATGCTGTTAGAACTAAGATCAAAAGAATGATTGATTTATAACAATTATAATTCATAACATTGAAATATATATGTCAATATATATTTGTGAAATATGTGTTGAAATTAATTGGTAGCAGCTGTTACATAGTGAGCACATTTAGATTAAAAGATGAACATTTGTTGACCTCTGACATCACATATCAATTAGGGATTCAAAAATCATCATATCTTCATAATCATATTTTCGGAAAGCTTTAACTATTGGCAGAAAATTGAAAATAACTAAATATAAATAATCATTTGTTTGATAATTATTAACAATTTTTTCGCAGTTACTCTTAATTTTTATCATACTCATCATCTGAAATGGATTTAGTTTTTTTGTTTTCAGATGTATAAAAGACGATGTAATTAAAATTGTCACCAAAGAAGTTTTCTCTTTAAAAGGTAGACTTTTTGTTCTCTGAATTTCGTGAAAGAAAAGTGAATAGACATGAGGTAGATTCGGTATCTTTAGGCAAACAGATCATTGCACTCTGAAATGAAAAGAGGAAATAATATAAACAAAATCATTGGTACTATCAATGTTACTGATAGTTTCATTAAGCATTTCACAATTACTTGACATTTATATATAATTGTTTGGTACTTCACAAAATGTTTGACTATTTTCTTCATAAAAATACGATTAATTTCATCACTTTCAGACTTGGAAAGCAACAAGCAAGAAGAATTTGTACCTTTAAATAAGAACGATTTGGCAGTAGATGATAACAAGACATCGAGAAATACTATGCATCGCAGTAACGATACAATAACGTTGTCAACTATGTCTCCCGTAAGTTGCGCGCCAAATTCCAACTCTTTGAGCCATTAAATAAAAAAAGGAATGAGAAGAACCAAAAATCAACTTTCTTAACAATCCTGATAAGCCAAATACATAAAAAAAGTTGCTTATTTTCAGATTGATGGAAATGTTTCAGTAGTTAGGGCTATTCAAGATAATAACAGTTGCAATGGGAATGCTATTGACAGGGAGCAGTGCAATGCAGGTTAGTTATATATCAAATATCTACTTAGTGATTGCTATTGTTATCACATTGATACGGTTGAAATTATCGATTATTTTTGTTAACATCTGACATGAGATGGCAGCAGTTAAGCTTATGGTTGCGTATTTCGTGTTGACCAGTGAAAATCAAGCAGTCGGAATTACCGGAAGTCTAACCATCAAGTAAATCAGACAAGAAAGTTGATTTGACGACTTCACAGCAAACGTTTTCACAAGGCCGCATGAACGCAAGAAAAAAATGAATAACTAGATAGTTTGGAAAGAATTACTAGTTTTGAACATACCGTATCCCTTTTCATTCTCATCAAAACCAAAAAGTTTACATTATTTTTTTTCCAGTTTGTTCATACATGCAAATGCTTTGATAATTAACGCAGTCATTTCACTTTTACAACAAATGTTTGGATTATCGATTACCAATTATCATTGCATTTTTTAAAGCGAAGGAAACAATTTTTACTGATTGATTGAAACATTAAATTTCCAATGAAATGCTTTTAGGACGTTGTTGTAAGCTTTCCGAATGGACAACATGGAGCGCCTGCAGCGTAAGTTGTGGTGGCGGTACTCGTCAAAGGTTTTACATTTTCTGCATATAATGTAAAAGATAATACGCGTTAATTTTTCGTAAAACTTCTATTTTACTCCTTCTTTCACTTGCAAAAAATGAAATAAAAAGCATTTAACTTAATTTTCTCCCAAATCTTCGCAATCAGAAGATGATATTTTAATTTAAATTGATGACGATAATTGCTGAAAGTTTTTTTGCTTTTAATGTAAAAGATAATACATATTCATTCACAGACACCTGAAAAGTGGCTGAATTAAAAGTTTCATTGATGCATCATAATTTTGGTTATTGCGATGCTTGCTAATTTTTTCTCGCTACTGAGGACAAGATTTTTGTTTGCTACTTAGCAGTGTATAACGATGTCACTTGTGTTCAAATATTTCCCGAATATTGTATCATCCTGTTCGGTTTACAAATATTTACATGAAGAAAGTTATCAGATTTCAATGAAAGATATATATTTCATGCATCGAATGTGCTTTTCTGAAGATGCACCGCAAAGTTATGGACTTACAAAGTCTCCATATTATCCGAAAATGATACGAAATCAAGCATCAGTGGAACCCATTATGCAGCGTGGATTTGATCCTAGTGTCTTCGGATATTATGGAAGATCAAATAATGAGAGACAAGACATGCTGAAACCATTTTTAGCTGGTATTAGAATTTGGAATATTCAAATAATAAAATTAAACAACCCAAAAAGAAAAGAATCTAGTTTCTGAAATAGTTAAAATCGTTGTTTATGCTGAACAGAAATATTCAAATATTTTGCAATTTATTAAAAAAAGTTGAGAGAAGTTAATTTTGATGATAATTTTTTTTTTTCTTTTTGAAGGCTTACAACCTATCGTGCCTGTAAAAAGACTGAGAACTTTGGTGCGTGTGCAACGGCAAGCAGCAAACATTTATAATTTTAGATCATTTGAACAAGGTGCTCTGATTATTCATTTGTGAAATTCTTTCAGATGTATGCTGCCTGGCATTCTGGAAATGATTTCATTTAAAAATATACTGGGGTTTTCAACTTGTTCTTTTGGTAAAAAAATCGAAGTTTCAATTTTGATTCTTACAATTCAGAAAACTCTGAGATTTTTGGACAAGATTTAGATGATTTTGTAGCAAGACTCGATGAATCTATTTGTCGTTGTGATGGAGAACTGCATGAAGAGAATAGCTGTGCTCAAATCCCATGTCCTGAAGTAAGAAATACTCATACATGTGGTTGGTCTCATTGGACAGAATGGTACGGATGTTTAGGACCATGTAATCAGGTAATCAAGTTTCAAAGCCAGATAAGATGCTGCTTATTTCAAAAAAGGTTTGAAAATTTAAATAGAATTCAATTTGTTTACTAACGTGAGAGAAGAGATCAATTCGCTTTAGTACTTGAAATGAATTAGTCCGATTTTTTAGATATCAGTTCAAATGCTAATACCTGAATTTGAACCTTTAGCATTTTCCAATCTAGGGTAACTGGATGAGAACTCGGTACTGTGTTGATGGCATCCCAACAGTTGATGATAGATCAAGTGGTAGTTTTTCATTAGTTTCGGATGTAAAGTGTCGTTGTCTCAACAGCAGCACTGAAAAAAACTCTTCCATTCCGCCGGTACGTCCTGTCTTTCGAAAATATTTAACGTTTCATATGGATCTGACCACGTTTTGCGTGGCAATGCATGGTTGGATCCAGCTAGTCCATATAAATAAAAACGTAAATGTTCTGTTGAAATTTCTAAATTTCCAAAAATGACATAAAGTAGCATTCGAATACGCACATGCTTTTATATACTTTTTATATATACATGTTGCTAAGTTTGATTAGTTTGGTTAAGTGGAAAATGTTGAAAAAAAAAAATTTGATCGAATTATAATTTGAATTGTAATTTGGTTGGATTGGGGATTGCCTTTCCTTACTATTGTAGCTCGGCTAGGTCAGCAATAGATGTCGGAAAATCTTCTATGTCTTATGTGAAAGGTATGAATCTTTTCGAGAAAGTTTCATTTGATTGATGAAAGAGTAATTTTTCATAACAACCAACTATAATTTTTCGTAATAAACAATTAACAAAAAATATTCAGTTAAATTGATTACTGTTTACTTCCCTTTGCCACTCGTAGGAATACTACTCACATGTTTATCCTTTTTGCGATAAACGTCTTTATCGTCCCTTCTAAATTATGTCACACCACTTGATTTTTAGTACTACAAATCAATACTCCTTGTTTACAATAATTGTCTCGGCACTATTTGACAACTTTCGGCTTTTGTCAACAAAAAGAAAGAACAGAGAAAGAGCACGTTTCTAGTCTGTTTAAAATCACAATGTTTGTGGGTATGCAATATTCTTTGTTGTTCCATTGTCTGTGTAGATATAGAGATTGTTTGATTTGCAGACTCTAAAACATGCAATATATAATTCCGTATGTAGATCTATACCGCACAATTCTAAATATTAGCCTTAGTTTTGTTGATGGTGATTGCAAACCGAAATCGAATTGGAATTGCAATCCATTAAATTGAAATGACATATCTATTGGAATCATAGCAATGCGAGGAATGAGGATATTTTTATCTTTGAAAAGTTTTGTTAAGATTGTTGCCTTCATGACATTGTTCATTAATTTTTTTACTGCAAGCCGTGTCCATTACAAAGTTTTGGCTGGTTGATATTTCGCAACAATCATAATTCGCAGCCGATTTTTAATTGGTGATATCCCAGCACATGCAGTGACATCCCTAGAAGATGAATTCAAAATTCTGTTGGATAAATAATCGCTTCATCTGCATCCACAACAGTGCAGACGGACTTTTATATAACTGCTTCGCTTTGAATGGTAGACTGAATAATACTGTTAAGTTCTTAGACGTCTTTGTTCTTGGCTGCAAGAATAGCTTGGGCACATAGTCAATCGTGATTCTTATAATTGATTTGAATATTAGGAAAAACTTTTTCAACCAACTCTTCTTTTGAAGTTACTAAATTGCAAAAGTTATGAAGCAATTAAATTCGTCCTGATGATACTTTTTCGTTCCAAATTTCTAGCAATTGATGTGAGAATATCTCAGGTGATCGATCATTTTGTAGCTGGACACTCATATTTGTAGTTAATTTTAACATCTTTACTATAGCTACAAAGTAGAAAATGACTTATGAACTTGAACTTTAACTTCTACTGCCGCTGAACTATGTGACAAAAACTGATTTAAGCTCGGAAGTCCTGATCTTTTGAATCCTTCAGGGCTCCCCCGTTGCTTTATGATTGGTTGACCTTATATTTTATTACAGAAACTAAGTGTGGTCAATAGATTCAGTCCACTTATCTACTTTTACCTGCCATAGGTATTACAGGGGAAAAAAAATAATATTTCTAAATAGAAATACCCACCTATTTGAACATAACGTTGTCTCAAATTCTCGAAGCAATCGATGCAGAACTTGCAACTTTGTGTCGAAAGAATCAACAAATATTCACATATTTATTTACATAAATTTTGCCGTATAGAATTACAAGGTATTTTTCCTAAAGGAATTCTCCATAAGGCAGAAATCACGATTACCCACAATAAAGCAGATTACAGTACCTCGTCCATATTCAAACCGACCGGATTTCCGTAGCTTTTTTCAGCTTAACTGTGGTCGAGTAGTAACCGTCAATCGTGATACTGACATAGGCTGCACATGGACCTCATGGAATACAGGAGATACTTCTTGCATCGGAAACTCCAGAACGAGGACACGATCCTGTATTGGAATTTGTTGGTTTTTATGCCTACGCCTAGTCATCAAAAGCCATTTGATAATGTCATCTTTTAGCACTAAATTATCAATATCTTTAAATAATGTAATGTGAACTAGCACGAGCAATCTGATACTTGATTTTCAGCGACAAAAGCCAAGTGTCAGTGTGATGGTAGCCTTGTAGAACAGATTGCTTGCTTTTGTCCACGAATGGAATTGATAAGATCGAATCAGAGTGACGATG
This sequence comes from Onchocerca flexuosa, assembly GCA_002249935.1. NCBI lineage: Eukaryota > Metazoa > Nematoda > Chromadorea > Rhabditida > Onchocercidae > Onchocerca > Onchocerca flexuosa. Next base: position 604,145 of record KZ269988.1, on the reverse strand, counting down.
CAACAACAAAATTCACGAAATCATCATCACCAGCGATAACATCGAGAAGTATTGCAGTACCTGAAGAGCGAGTAACCGCATACCGCAGTAATTTCAGCACACCATCTTGTTCTTGGTCACAATGGGGAATATGGAGCGTTTGTTCTAAGAGCTGTGGTGTCGGCAAGACCGTACGGAAACGTTTCTGTCCTTGCAGGTGCATTCTTTAGTAACAAGCAGAAAATAAATGCTGTTAATTTGTGGAATTAACCTAAGAATAAGCAAAATTATAGTTAGAATCCAAGTACCATGCAGGGTTCCACAGTACTTTTAAACTATGTTTTTTAGACTGCTTCTCAAATTCCTAAACGACGATTCATGTGAACATATTCTGAAAAATCCACAATTAAAAATATGGATTTTTTCAGGTCTTGTAGTTTTGGAGAATCTACAGAAGTACAATCCTGCGAATTAATGAGTTGTTCCAATTGAACTGCGAATACTTGCTAGATCGATAGCCTAATGAGTAGGTAGATTAAACGGAGTAATTTAATAGTTTGGTCTTGATCTTTTCCAGTAAGTCCAGAAAGTTTATATCTTTGAAACATATGCTGAATTAAACGATGTATTCTTAACCTCAAGATATCGATGAAGTTCCGTTGACCAGTTTTCGATTTAATTCCAGAACTACTTCTTGAATCACTAATTTCATAATGTGTTAGGTTTCATGAGTGTTTTGAATTGTCAATTTTTATTTTTCTAAAAAAGATTTTGATTATACTTGTTATTGATTTCATTAATATTTCTGTATGCGCAATAATTTTTTTGATTTACCCGCATTTATTTTTGTGAATGATAAATAAGACTATTTGTGTTACTGTTTGAAACTGAATTTCAAGTTTTTCTGTTTACATTTACGAAGCCGTTTAAACTCAAATTTCAAATTTTCAAATTTGAATTTTTCTTTCGAAATAATTTATAGTTTGTGTAAGAGATGTAACATTCATAAAATAAGGAAATAGCAATGGAAGCTGGAGGAAGTAGTTCCTTCATAAGGAGTAAGGGCGTCTCGAGTGAAACTAGACAGGCAGAAGATTGGAATTCGATGAAATGAAACGAAATGGTAACAAGGATCGATCGGGAGAACTGGATTTGTAGTAATTGCAGCACCTTATCAGCTATAAATCTGGTTCGGTTTAATTTGTAAATAAATCCATTACATTATACAACGCGATGTATAATTTGAAATAATTTAATAGTTTCCACATATTAAATTACCTATATCTGATCTTTGTATTTCTTGCTTCCACTGTTATTCGTTGTTTTTAATATTTCAAAATATTTTAGGTGAAAGTGAAGAAATTAGCAATGATGACAAGACGAAGGACATTTCTGAGAAGACGAAGGAAACTTGTACACGGTGATTGCACCAAAAATTATAAATATATGTTGAAATTAGAAAATGAATGTTTTTGGGTCAAAGAGCATCAAATATAAAAATTTAAAAAACGCTCTCAATGTTTTCATTATCTCCACTTAATTTTTTTAGCAAATTAATGTCAGTGTATTTTCTAAGCAAGTGGTAGATAAGAAATAAATCTCGGAATGAATAAAATTTGTTTACGCTGAAACAGTTTCATAATTTCATTTATTAACTGTTATCTCGCTAAAAAAATAAATTAAATCCGGTAATTTGGTTATCAATTCAAACTGTACGATCAATCCACTATCGGTCAGAACCGCTAAATTATCTTCCCGGTTACTTGAGCTTCCAAAACAAATGTTCCTTCGCACTTCAATCTCATTATGTTTTACCAACCGCATTGTACTGAGTACATCTGTTAATTTCCATGAGAAGTTTTATAATCGGACAATAAAAACTTGAAATATAAAAATATGTTCTTTTAAATAGTAAAAAAATAAAAAAGTTAGGACCTACTAATAATATAAAGAGAAAATTAGCGATTTAAGTAAATAAAGAGATGATTGTATTTTGAACGACGCCATCAGATTCTGTTCTGCTGGAAAGCGAAACTGCGCCGAGTGTCTACTTCTACTTTGGTACTGTGAATATTCATTATCACAGATCTGATCACTTTTATCATCACTAATAAATCGATCTTTCTTAAAAAATATGTGGTGTACTAGTCAACATTTATGCATCTTGTGAGTATTTGTCGTCTTGCGGATGAATACGGTATGTCGAGAAACTAGTACTTCTATTATATAATTAATCCTGTCTTCAAGCCTATCTTGTTTCATTTTCGTGAAAGGCGACAAAGGAGAAGAGACACATGCACACACACTGCGGAATATTATCGAAGAGCAAAAGTGTGAGTGGTCACTGATAAAAGCCTTTGTAGACGATGACAGTCATGATATAATGATAAGATTGAAATCACAGATGTGGTATGTCCCTATCATCATTCAACATTAACGAATACATTCATATTTCAATGGTTCACTATTTAATGCATGCGATATTTGCCTTATTAAAAGGTACTTCGTTTGATATATAATTCAAATGCAACTATTTTGCACCATTAATTTCGTAATCGAAATGCGACAATTCATATTTATTTCTTTTGTTTCCACTTGACTGGCAGACTTGTAAATAATCCGGGTCTCACTGTAAGTTCTAATTTAACAAGTAATTAAAATTATTGAGTAGCAGTATGAAGCTAGGATGTATAAGCCTTCACTTATATAGAAAAACGTGGATCTGAGCACAGTTTGCGCTAATTTTATCGTTGCGGAGCGTTCGACGGCAAAATTTATCATGACTTCAACGAGTGAGTAAGTCTGCTTTGTATCAATTCGTTTCTCTTATCAATTTTATCAATTCGACTGGAAATGATTTTATAATTATCCTATTATCATCTGATATCAAGCCTAAATAAGTTTCAGTATCGAAAAGTATCAGTATTGATGAGTTTTGATTGAAAATGTTATTTATATTTATAAAAATAAAATTATATCTGAAAGATTTAAAAAAAAAACTGTATTTTGATTGTTGAGTGATGTGCAATATTCAAAAGCCAGTCATATCTATTAAATCCTATGAAGTTTGCGGATATTCGGGGATATTCGCAAAATGTTTTAAAAAATGAAGTTTAAATGTATCAAATACGAAAAGCGAAGAAGAGGAGAGCTTTACTAATCAAAATCAAACATTGCTTTTGATCTTTACCAATAATTCATGATATTTTAATTGCCAGAATTGTTTATTCCTTGTTGAGTTTATTGCTGGTTAAATTCCTGGAAAAGTGTATGATTTGTTGACAGACATCCTAAAAAGGTTAAAAGTTGAGTAAGCATATTTAAGTGAGAACAGTCTGCTAATTTTGAAAGCTTGTTTTTAATGAGGAAGTTGAAGTTTAAAAATATGGCGCGAAATATGAATGTTTACATCGAATATTATTTTGCTGGTTGATAACTATCATCTTGTCTCCTCTTTTGAAATTTTCCTGTACGCAATGTATTTAGCAGTTGGGTGATATTTCAGTCGTATTGCTCTCTAACGATGGAAGAAAACTTTCACGAATAAACAAACAAAATCAAGTCTGAAAATACCAATGCTAGAATTTCAAAAGTTTTAGAACTTTGTTTCCATATTTTTGTTTCCTATTTTTTCTCAGAGAAAATATTTATGAAGTGATACTGATAGAAGATTACTACCACAACCACAACCATTACTACGCTCCAACCAGTACCTCTTTCGTACCATTATTGTTTGCCCCTTTTGAGCAACCAGCCGCAGGGCATCCGGTTCTATCAGCCTGCGATAGCAACCGCACCGCGGCTATACCGCCAGATGCATGCACTATTCCTTTCTCGCAACAACGAGTAGAAGAGGTACTTATCCCTTCTCCATCTGCCTATTACCGGCCATTTCACCGCAGTTGCTGCAGCATATTCAACTGCTTGATTCAACGTTACGCTGCACGTTACGCTGCACTGATCTTGCCACTCAATCTCTATCCATTATTATTTTGATTATCCTTTCTTAACTTTCAAACTTTTCTTCTCCGCTTCTTCTCATTCATTCATTCCCATCCATTATCACCATCAGATGATGCCATCTTCTTTGATTGAAAAGAGACACGTTAACATAACGTGACACTTAATGAAGCAGCTACATCTTCACTTACGTACGTGATGCTCATTACCAGATCGATCTAGAGACACTTGATCCTTAAAATGTTCAAGTATTAGTTTTTCTTGAGTCACTGAGTACTTGTAAGATCAATAAAAATGATAAATTACTCTTATCACTTGCTCTGAAAGATTTGGATATTCCCAACTCAAATTTTTTACCAGTCAATTTCTATGCATCATTTCTCTCCTCATTCTCCCTTTTATATGCCCGCACAAAAAAAAAAAAAATTAATTTAGGATAAAATTTCACCAATTTTATGACATGCTAGGTGACAAAAGCATCTTTCTTTTGCTATTAATTGAATGAAATGTTCAAATTTCTAAGTTTGAAACATCGAATACAGTGAAAACGAAGTGGTGAATGAGTGCCTTATTGATTCTAGCAAATGAAGTAGTATCGGCATAAATAAATGAATGTGCTATCATGAGATCTTTGGTGCATTTGTGAATTGTATTTCAAAGTCTTTGATTAATTTCGAAGAGCTCTGATTCATCTAAATGAAGGAAAGCAGAACTATAAAACAAAACGATTTACACTGTCATTTTTGAAGGAAAGGGAAAGGATAATATCTGAATGAAAAAATCTGGCATAAATAGCGCCATAATCAACAGTAAGAGCTCCAAATCTTGTTTGTCAGATTATTTATCAGGGCGACATTTGAACCTGTTTTTTCCAAGACGAACAAATGTGGGATTTTTTTCTTTTTCATTTTCAGAGTCGCTGACTACTTCCGACTTCCTTTTTGGTAGTGTAGATTGAAAAATTGCTTCCGTTTGGATCAAGCCAGAAGAAGAACCTTCAGATATCATCATATAAGGTTGATACACATAACAATCTATTGTTTGATAATATTTAGCTTTTTGGAAACACAGGAAAGTTTGTGACACTGTCACACTTTTGCGACAAATCCCTTAATTCGTAACTTTGCATATGGTTTCATCCATATTTTACTTCCAATAATTAAATTTCAAAAGCTTTGAGAAACTTATAAGATTCTTCCACCGACTATCCTAATAAAGTCAAAATTTCTTCATGTTTAATCAAATTACATTATATCTTCATCAAATCTTTGAAATTATTTGGGTGTTCGTCTAGTTCCGATAATTTATTGCTCAATCTTATAATTTGAAAAAAAAGAATATTTTTAGTACTTAAGCATACTTGACAAATTAAGAGTTTCAAAATTGTTCCTTCAATCACTTGTTTTTTGCAAAAATACAAGATCATTTTGGCCGATATTCAGAAACACGGATATTCACCCTCATCCATGATATGGAAACCAAGAATGATAAAAGGGAGGTTCTCTGTTCATTCACTTTCGCGACAATCATTTTCTCTTTAGTTTTACATTATTAAAGGAACTAAGCTAACATCTATTCTCTATAAATTCAAAAACTTAATAGAGAAGAGAATTCGACACCATCTATTTTTTTGTTTTTGGCGATCCAATAACGAGCGGAAAAGATTCTCCTTTCATTAATTTCTCGAATGTCTGGGAAAACAGGAAGTTGGCCGATCATCCCTGATTATAAATTAAGCTTGCTTATAGTAACTCATGCAGGAAATTGCAGTGGAAAAGAAATCTATTTCTTTACCGCAAAACTATTTAATTCATTTATGATCTGGAGATTGAAGGATTCGAAAGATTTTAAATCTATAAGATATCTTCAGATGGAAAAGAAACATTTGTGATGTTATCTATGTAAATTTGAGAAATCAAGCAATTTTGAGATCATCACACAAATAGTTCTAGTTAGAAGGAAAAACTCTGTAAAATGAAGATTAGGAAAAGTAATGACCCAAATTATTTTATTTTAAACTTCGTTATTGGACGATTCTATATCTTTGTAGTTATCGATCTTTCTGATTATAACTATAAAATCTGAAATGGGCTGAGTAACTGAAGAAATGAATAATTTGAATAACATAGAAGAAATAGGTTACCAAAAATAATGCAGTGGAAAATACAAAATTAAATTATTAATGGAAATTCTTCAGTACTACAAACACTGAATTTAGAAAGATTATAAAATTTCTGATGTGTTAATACCCTGCATTTTTACTTAAATTTTGATTCTCCGTTTTCAAAAAATATTTAAAATATGTAGAAATAGTTTATTATAGAAATAGCAAAACTAAAACATAAATTTTGTTTGTAAATATTAGAATTTATTAAACGAGTTAATTTTTATTTTTATTTCTAGATTGTTTACTTTGAATATTTGGAAATATTTGATCTACGACCCTTTATTCATTGAAATTGTCACTTTCATTTCCGGGAAATTTTTTCCTAAATGAAATAAATCAACAAAAATTGAAAAGATTTTGTTGAAAGATCCAACAACTTTTGTTGTTTATTTGAATTGTATACAGATAATTATTTCAACTCGATTCCATTCTATTTTATTCATGAAATGAAGTATTATTTTTCAAATTTGTTTTAGGCGATGGTTTCACGAAATTCGTTTTGCTCAGCAAACAGGCTTTATTTTCTTAACAAATAAGACAATAATTAACTTGCTCAGGTTTGCACGACTAGCTAGCTGAACAAACGTTGTAAAAAGCGGGGATAGGATCAGGATAAATAAGGTATGATTTTCACTGATTATTAATATATGAATCGATCATATGAATCTATCACGGGAAGCTTTTCGGATTAAGTAATGAATGACTAAAATTTATGAATATGCATCGGAATGTCAGTATTTCGGAATAGACTCCTTGAAGTGTCTGAATCGCTGAGGTATCTGGATCGCTTCATTTTTTTTGCAATCTTTTTGGCAGAGAAAAAGAAAAGGTGAAATCAAGAAATTGATCGTTTGATTGTTTAGCCAACTGCTTCGTCGGAATACCATTTTCTACAATAATTCATTCATCAACATAACTATGTTTATTTTTTTCATTTTTGTTTTCCCCGATGTTTTTTGCGAAATTTTCATGTGAGTAGTGTCCTTGATGACACAAAGCAGTTCCTAAAGGTCAGCTGTTTCATAGGTAGCAGTTTGTGAATATCCTCAACATTATTCGTTCTTTCCTTTAATTATTGGATGATTTTGCAACATGTTTGTTAAGTATGTGTTAAGGTTCTTCAATGTTGACATTTCTTGACGAGCTATTTTGTCAAGTTATGCCAATTTTCTGATTAACCGATCACTTCGAGAGAAACGGATGCGTCCAGTTAACATTAACAAACTATTCTGTTTTCATTGTTATTATCATCTTCTTTATCACTATTGCCGATTATCAAGAATTCAACCGTTGCAGCATTGTCATTCACCATCACCACCATCGCTAATATCACTGTCAGCCATCAATATTACCATTATCATCTTCTAAAAAAATTACTACCACATAAAAACTACAAAAGCGCCAAGGAGTGAGTACAGTGACGCATTTAGCTTTTTTTGCTTACTCTGGCTGAAGAAGGAAAAATATGATTTTACAACTCCTAGCTGTTTCATTGCAACTTTTCGTCCTCACAAAATCAAACTCTTTAGCAAGTTAGTTTTTTTTTTTTTTTTTTTTTTTTTTTTTTAAATAATTTCAGAAAATTCTTCTCTATGGTAGGTATAGCACCTACCAAAATTATCTAAATTCTTCGCGTCAGATATGTCATTATTTTTTTAAATAGAAAAAAAAGAAATGGGTAGGGAAAGATTCTGATTTTTTTTATTATTATTTTTTGTTTACTTAAAACTAGAGGAAGAGGACAAATTTATTATATTTTAAATGCTAAAATGCTAAATACTCTGTCTACAGCGTTCTTTTACAGTTTCTTCAAAAATTTTAAATGAATTTAGCCGACAGTTTTTGTGAATGAATAAGTCATAAATAAGATCGATAAGAAATCTATTGACCTCCATTGCCGTCTCAGTAATTCAAACATTTTTTTTATTCAAACACCCAAACATTTCCTCAATTCCCACGATGATCCAACAAAATCATTATTCGATATTTTTCTGAAATTAATTATGAATGAATAGTAGAAAGCATATATGAAATTCATCATCTGCGAAGATCATCTCATCAATTCGTGACAGCGATCTTTGATCCAGATGAAATAATGAAATGAATTGGAGAAATGAAATGGAATGGAAAACACAGAAATGAATTAAAGTTTGAAAAAAAGATTGTTTGCAGATAGTTTCTTCACGAAGCCAAACACGCACGCGGGTTTCATAACACGAATTAATCAGCGAGCTTTGGATTTGTTGGCTGATTACCTGAGAGAACATATCAATAGGTTTATGCATCACGGCGAAATTATTTTCAATTTTTCTGCACCACTTACAGACGAGGTATTCAGTGATTAATTATCTATTCCAATTTGAATTTAAATCGAAATTTATTTCTAATTATTTGATTCTGATTTTTTAGATTATTCTCTGTATTTTTTACAAAATAAAAACTTAAAAATTGCAATGAGCTTATTGTTATATTTGGAACTTCAAATGTTTATCATCTGCCATATACTCTATTTATCAGCTGAATAACGAAATAAGTTATGAATATAATAATAGACTGTCATTTATTAACTACAAGTTCACACAATTAATTTTGCGTTCCTATCTTCCTTTCATCCAGTTGTTATGGTTTTATTTCCTTTAATTTGAAGATTTAAAAAATTTTTAGATAAAATTTGGTCTCATATCGACAAAAGTTATCGATTATGATTCGAAAATGTTCAAATCACGGCTGCTTATTGTACCTGGCGAAGGCATCATTTGGATGGTAAACTTTTCTTTTTTTCAAATTATTATACATGTCGGATAAATCATTCCGCAACACTTCTTTTGTGCAATCAAATATGCAACCATTCAACACAATGTAGGTTCTTCCCAGTTCCTATAGATTGTGTGAACCAGTCTGCGGTCAGATATAGCAATGATTTCAAAAATTGATTTTAAGTGAGTTTCTGAAATCAAGACAAAGAATTTTTCAGGGTTCTCATCTGAACTTATCAGTTGGTACATTTTTCAAATTTTCCAGTCCTACTGGTGACTTTTATGGATCTGCTATACTCCAAATTGACAGGTGCGAAAGTTTTGAGATTTTTTCAGAAAACTCGGGGGTTTGAAATTCTTTGATTTTGCGAATCTGCGAATGTTTTAGTATTTATTCTTAAAAAAATTTCCTTCTTTTTCAAAGCAAAACAACAAGTTATCAATTTTCCATACCAAAACATTTCAGTCATTTGAATTTTACAACACTTATCCTTTCTGAAACAATTACGATTAACGAAATGCTTAAATGGACTATGAAAATTTATTTTATTTTTTTCGATTGCATCTTGAATGAGAAAATACTGAACCAAAGAAATCAATGAGTGATAAAGATATGAATTAGATAACTGTCGAAATATTCATTTTATTCTCGGAATTTGATTATTGCTGATAATTTTTTTGTCTGGTAAAGACTTTCGTATAAAAAATGAAATTTGGATGGCCTGAATTAGAAATCAAATAAATAAACAAAACCAAAAAAAGAGATGAAGTCAAGAAAAAGAATCGTTAGTTGATCGTTGTCAAAAATAAAAAATTCCGAATATTTCTTGCAACAATTTATTTCAAACAAAAAAAAATTAAAATTTACAAATGCTATGAAAATTACTTCATTGCAGTGCAAAAGTGAAATCATATTTTGTGACCGCAATCAATACCGATGGCCACCTTAGAACTGACCTACAAAAATGTACATTATCACCGGGAAATGTTGTAATGAATTTCAGTGAGACAGACCCTTTACTTTTAGTCAATTATTATCCTCATATTGATCGTTTTATCAGTGAAAGAATCGAAATGGTTAGAGATTTTTCAGAAATTTTAGTTCTTTTAACTGGCTGGCTCAAATACATATGAATATTAAATCTTGCATATTTGTTTTGAATGTTGTTTCAGAGAAAGAAATTTGATAAAAAATATACTAAATGGATCAAAAATTAAAATCGAGTGTGTTTTCGACATTTAAATAAGGCAAGTTTCAGATAATATGTTCAAGTTTCAATACCGAGCTTGTACCTATCGTCTCCAATCTTCTGATGAATACTCCAATGAGTGCAGCTCTGTTTGATCATTACTTCCTGAACTACGGTTTTATTGAGCAAATAAAATATTTGCCAGATGCAATAGAACTGAAACATCGAGGCAACGTATTCAGCATCGTAAGACAAGGTAAGTGGAAACAATCAGCTGATTAAGTTTTCGCTTGAATTTATTCTAACACTTAGAGCTGAGAGGAAGAAACAAGTTCTACTGATCATATCACAACTTGTACCCTCAACAACTCTATTCTTTAGGTCAAAATAGGCTCAACGATTTTCGACTTCCCTTCTCATCAGCCCCAATAACAGTGGACACTCAGGAAAAATCGGCAATGCTTGAATTCACAATGTCCAACTATACGTTAGCCAGCCTGCTCTACTGGATGGATCAATATCGGAATTTCGACTATGAAATAAGCAAAGAAAGCATAAACAATACACTTTTGGTCGGATACCTAAGGACCGAATGTGATGCCGAGGATGTTTGTGCTGGCAATCTGTTTCCCGGTAAGTTTGTACAGAATTGATCAATCAGTTGTTTGATTTTTATAAATCTCATATTTGGAGTGCTTCAGCTCAGAGTTAATTTCAGCCAAATAAAACTGTTCTTCTACCAAATTTTATTTAAGTATCACTTAAAAATAGGTAATGCATATAGCAACATACAGTTTAGGTATAAGAAACTTATCCCAAAACATTTGAAGTTCAAAATTCTATTTTCTCGTAGTTTCACTTTCCATAATCAACTTGAAATCATATTTTTCCAATAGTTATAGGTCCTTAAATTTCAGCTTTAAGTAATCAATATCCGGACGGTGTTGTGCAAATTAAATCGCGTACAACTACTTATCCGAGAGTCCGCCTTGAAGAGAATAAGGGAGTTATTGTGATTTGGAGTCAAGTGGATGCATTCGTTCAAGTTAGTTTCTAAAATTGTTCCTTTTACGGTGTTAATTTGCTTTTTTTTTTGTAAATTCTTATCTAATCAACTTTTGTAAATTTCAATCATAGCTGCACGTTGAGGGAGATATGCATCATTAAACAGTGGCTACTTACGGATGCAACATATATGCTTCAAAATTCATTGTTCCAAGATATGAGCGTATCTGGTGTATGAATAAACTTCCGGAAATTGCAGCAAAGTGACGGTGCGCATCGATTCTTGACGTCCGGTATGATGGCCGAATTGAGAATCGAGAAAGGCATTTTCCAAAATTATTCATTCACGTCGGAGTTGCGCATCGAGAAGTTCAAAATCTTTGATGTCATAAGTTTGGTGGACGGCATTGACGAGACGAGCCTTGAATTCCTCGTCAGCGCTCTTAATGAATTATTGATTGGCGATGAAGTTGCAAGAAAACTCAGTGACGGTGAATTCTTCTGAGCTTTTAGATGTGTTATTTTCTACATTAGAAGCATTAGAAGCAAATTCTGTCGAAAGCATTTAGGGCACTTTCCTTCATTCCGTAATGCTTGAACATGCAATTCCTGCTATTTATCAATTTTAATCTTATGTGAACACAAAATTCGATTTTTTTCAAATGAAAGAAAAAAATTTATTTTAATCTAACAGCTCTCACAAATAAGCTTCTTCTTAATGAAAATTTCAGAGCACTTTTTTAAAAAATCCCTAAAAAATATTTCTTTAGAAAATTTCTTAGAAATGTTTTTTAGTAAAATATTCCGAAAATCATTTTAAAGAAAATATTTGAACATGATTTGAATATTTTTTTTTTTTGTTTATAGGCATAAAATTACCGCTTTTGTTCGATTTTGCTCAAAAATCAGCAGATGTTATATTTGAAAAAGATCGAATGAGGATAGCAGTCGATTTTTGTTTCGATCAGAATTGTTCTACGAATTCGATCGCAGAAAACAATGATTTCGACTATTACGATAGTTTTAATTCAACGTCAGTATTATTGTAATGAATTTGAAAATGAAATGATCAGATGCTCGTCAATCCTACCGCTTGATTTGCGGGTTAGATTTGACTCTGAAAGTCATTCGGAATTTAATACTTAGTAGCTTTAAATTGAACATTAACACTGTTATTCTATTAAAATGATAACCCTAAATTGTCTAATATTCGAATTTAATTTTTAGTGATTGGGTCAGTTGATAAAGTAGTTCTAATCAATTAGTCAGAGAATAATCAATCAAATTTTGGTAAAAGATATTATGGAACTGCAAAAAGTGAAATTTTCATAGAACGTTAATCAATTTAAAAATCACTGCATACACTATAACATCTTTGCTAAAAGGTTTACTTATTCATCGGTGCCATTGTTAAACCATCTTTTGTAATACACAATCCATTTAATTTCTTCAAAAAATAAAATAAAATTTAATTTTACTTAACAAAAAAGTAAGTGTGAAGAAATCATTAAATAAAATTAATTAATTTGAAAACTGTGGTTAAATTAATAGATGGACAAGAATTTCAACATCCTTCTTAGTTTGCGATGTAGTGACAAAAACTGACCTTCATATAATAACTTGAACACATATGAAACAACACATAAAAGGAATTTTTTTTTTGATCTTGCAAAAAAAAAGAGGACAGTTGTAAAATGGGAAAGAAGACTATTTCCGAAATTTCAAACTACTTATTTTACAATATTTGAATGCAACTTGGCTCTAACTCGATAAAACAGGCTTGGTACCAATGCAAAGTATCCTTAATTTGAGAATTGCTATTATTCCAGAGTTTTTTTTTTTTAACTATTTTATATAATACTCAGAATAAGCAGTCTAGTCCTTTCTTAGTTAAATTTATTCACTTTGTCTTTTTTGATCTTTTTTTTTTTTTTTGATTGTTTGCTTGTTCTATCACTTTTTGAAGCTTATCAAAATTTTTGAAAATTTTCAAGAAAATTTAGTATTCTGTGTTTTCAAGCTTATTTCCATAATCTTCACTGCTCATTACAATATATATATTAAACAATGACTTTCTTACTGTTTGTACAAAGTATGTTCATAGTTTACCAAACTGTTACTCTTTCAAGAACTGTAAATTTATATTAATATGACAGAATCCTTATGGATGTACCGGAAGATTTGCATGGAAATATTCTTCTAGTCGTGAAAAAAATTGCTGGGAAAAACTTATCAATCTAAGCATTCTGTCCAATCAAATTTTTGAAATTTCCATTCATCACACTTTATGCAAATCTTCTATCCATAATTCTGTTTAAATTTACAGAAAGATAATTTATGCTGATCTGAATAAAATGTCAAGTTTCAGTGGAAAAGAAAAAGAAAGAGCATGAAAGACTTCACGGCAAGTCGATTCTTTCATAGCTACTCTTTTGCTTTTCATTTATGGTTTGATTGTTTCGGCATTCCAAGTCCAGTTGTTCATTGATGACCGAATTAAATTTAAAATAACTTCCGATTTGGTTTATCCGAATTCCATACGAGAAACGAGTTTCAGAATCCATGATCAAACTATAAATACAGAAGAGATGCTATATTGATATTTCGTTAAAGAAAGAAATTGTGTGTTTCAATTATTTGAAAATATCGCTATCAATTGTTCTTGCTAACATTCTTTCTAATTGTTTCTTACTCTTTTTCGCGTAATATTTCTGTAAATTTATGAAGCTTCCCAATGTAATGCAATGTTGAAACTTCCGACCATTCAACAATCACATTTCCCTGTTTAATCATAAAAAATGCTACCATCAATGATAGATAGTGTTTGATAAAGAAAGCAATGATTTGGAAATGTAAATTTTATGTCAAAGAATTGATTTCACAGTTGAACGGCAAGCCAGAATCACGTGTACGAGCTGAAATGGCAGATAATTTGCTGCCTCTGTATTTTGAGTAATGGGTAAAAATTGAAATTCTTTTAAGGAAATTCAGAAATTAAAAGAATTTAGTAGCTCGATGGGTTGGAAAGATGTCGCATAAGAAACAGTACTATTGCAGAAAGATGTTTACTTTGCTCAGAGAAGAAGCAATCTTATAGAGAAATTTTGTCAATATTCGTATTTTCTACGCCATCCGGACTCAAGGCAAGAGAGGCGCTTTAAGAGACATTATGAACTGCTGAAAGTGAGTTCGAGCGTCGTACAGTATCTTTTAGCGTCGTTCTTTATGCTGCATTGATTTATATCAGTTAAAAGACGATTTGATCAGATATTTCAGTGTTTGCTTGAGACATTCATTGATTTATGACTATTAAGTTCTATTGAAAAGCATTGTTCGGCAAATTCAATCTGTTCATCAGTCTTAGCTTGGAAGTCATTCACACTGGAATCAAATGCTGAGATCTGTTTAGTGTTTCATCCATTTCATTTGCATCATTAGCAGAATAGAACTTATATCACATGCCTTGGTTTGCCATGATGCTTCCAGAAATTACTGGAATAATTCGATCATTTAAAACCTGAAGAACAAGCTACATTAGGCCATCCCATGCCTGATGAATATTTATTTTTGGTAAGATCATTGACCAAAAGAAACATTCCAATGATTTGCTCTTTAATCTGTAATCATTTAGAATGTTATCAATGTTTGTATGTCGCCTTCTTCGATATTTTATCAATCAATCGCTGCTAAACACACTGATAATAGTTTGTCACTACAGTGATAATAAATCCTTTGATTTCCTTTAATAACTCGATCCATAAACTCATACTACCATCAGTATTACTATCTGGAAGAAAAGTAATCACCTTTTTGTTCGGTCATAGCTCAATAACTTATTTTTTGCAAAATCATTCCGCAAAGGCTTGCGGTTATGAATAGTACTTTCCTGAGTTTGTCGTTGCCTCACACATTCAGGTAATAACTGCAGAAAGGCAGCACGCAGCTGCAAATTTAGAGCTGCATAAAGCAATGGATTCCATACCTGTAAAGTCAAAATATTTTTGAGAAATTGTATGAGTAAATAATTCAGGACTTTTCTCAATTTTTATGAGTTAAACAAAGAGATTCAGAAATATCTTTAAAATTCAGAATTATTTCATTGACTTTCTCTGCAGAATGATGGAAAGTCTAGTTTAACTTTAATCGGTTAGTATTTAGAAGTGAAATTTCATCCAGTATTTCTCTCAACAATTACAAATTATTTCATCTGTAGCACCAATAGATATACACTGACAGTTGAGGACATGGCGATACAATGTGTTGCGATCCCGAAGAAGTATTCCTGATTTTGGCACCATTGTGGTAAACAATCGTAGTCCCTGAGAACATTAAATAGCACGCTGAAGAACCAACTCGCAGAAAATGCGACCACCATGCCAATTAGCATGCGGTTTGTTCGTTGTCTGCGTTTTATGGCCGCTCGATGCTGGAAATATCGAGGTAGTTCATGCAAGCAAAATTTGGCTTTATTGCTTTCATTAATTTGCTTCATGAAAGTATTCGTTTAGTGCAGCTTAGTGGGAAGGAAGTGAAATGCTGGCTTGGCTTGATGTTATCGCTCCCTTCATAATGCATTACTTTCCATTGACTTCCTTTCCCGAACAAAAAGAATAATTAATTGGATTGCTCTTTCTTTTTTGTGCTTGCAAAAAAACGTAATGAAAAACTCCGAACGTTTTTAGAAAACCAATGAATCAGCTCAATTTCAGCAAATTTCGATTTAAATATGCTCAGTGAAGATAGTTCTATCGAGAGGGAACGAAAGATCCCACGATCATTTACTGCAACATGTCCATACACATTATGTACACAGCACTTCAATCATCCCATCCAACTGAGTCAGATGATACGTTTAAAATTGCATTTGCATAGTAATGTCGTTTACTTCATATGACAACCTTTTAAATGAAAAAGTGAATTTTTCTCTACCAGAAAACTTCTACTTGAAACATATTTTTGAAAAGTGAATAAAAAATAAACGAGCCTGATCGCTCATTCCCAGCTGCCACTCATTCTGCTGTCTCAGTTTTCTTTGTAGTATACCCTGCAATATTTTAATTTAAAATACTAATTAATCGAGTATTTTACACTTTTTTCGTTTCATAGCTCATCCCAAGAATGAACAGTGCAAAAGTCTTGAGCAGCTTTTAAAAAAATAATTTATCTTAAAAGGCAATTTATTTTAAAAATTTTTCTATCAAATCATCAAATATATCTATTTTTATGCAAACAAAAACTGCGTTTTCTGCAGTAAGTGGAGGTCAATGATAGAGATAGAGAAGTGACTGTTGATATTGATGTCATGGATTTTATATGGTAAACAAAATGAAGATAAGGTTGATATAACGGTAAAATATTATTTTTTTAGATGAGACATCTGCAGATACCTATCATAGAAGACACGCGACAAATACTGCTCAATATTAAATTAGTCGAGTAATTGAATAACATCACCTTGCCTAATTTGAAGGAGATAGCGGTGTAACAGAAAGTGATAATCATTAAAGGTACGATAAATTGTACACTGAGCATTATAGACCCATAAATTCGTCGACCACTTTGGTCCATACCCCATTCTTCGGTGCAGAATAGGCCACAATAATTAGCATATGGTTTGAGCTTTTGTTTGAATATTACTGGTGCTGATAATGAAGTGGATAATATGCATATTACCTACAAATTTTACTTGTCAGTTAAGGATTAATTTGAAATTCTTCTGATTGAAACATGGGAATGTAGCATACTTTTTCATATTCATTACTATTCCTCAACATGAAAATCGCTGATAAACTTAAAACTTAAAAAGAATTTATTCAAAGAAATTTAAAAGATCTTTACTGCATTATGATCGAAACAACTAGAAATTTCAAACGAAAAAAAGTTTATGTGCTGATTTTTATTGCTATATTACTGTAGCAAATAAGAAAGTAAAATTTGTGTTAATTTTTATTGCTGTAATACTGCAGCAAATGAGAAAGTAATAGCTTTGTTTATTTCAGACAGCTGTTTATTCCATGTGTCAGTCTAAAATATGCTAATAATACATTTAGTATTTAGCAATCTGATAATTTATTGATTTGTTGATATGCAACATTTATTGATTGAATAATTTCAATGAAGCAGATAATTTTCCAATATTCTTCTTTTTTTATATCTCTAATGCCTTTCATTAAAGCACTTGTCAGTAAGCTGCAAGTTAGGAATTCAATTTATTTAAAAACTGAAGAAAAGCAAATTTATAGCATCCGCTCACCATAATTACGATTAATGCTTGAAGCCTGGAAAGAGCTTTTCTAGTCGGAAAATAAATGAGCAAAAAACGATCCACTGAGATTGCTGAGAGAGTAAACGTGGAGAAGCACAGTGAAGTGCCCTAGAAATTTGTTTTTTCCATATTAGCACCGTTTTTCTAAATTTCAAAGGAAGTGTATATTGCATGTCCATATTTATGTTTCATTGAAATTGACGGAATTGGATTCTTGAAAGATAAAAAAAAGAAAATATGCAGCTTTGAATTATATCCATAATGGATATCTGAATATCGATACTTCAAAATTATTTTTTACTAGTAGAATGCAATTTTCGAGCTACTTGTCGAAAGTAGATCTGTTGAAAAAGCCATGGGAACATTCTCAGAGAAAACGAAAAACATATGAAAATCTATCGCAGTGAAGAGAAATTTTATAGAAATGTCTAATTTAAATTTATTTTGAGTTTGGACCTGTTTCCTAATATTAATTTTATTCCGACTTTAAAGCTTTTCTATGATTCCTTATGTTTGCAAGTGCCAAAAGATCCCTATTTTCCCTTATCCAGCGCTTGTTACTAACTCTATTCGATCTTTCTTTAATTTTGATAATAATTTTATGGGAAAATCAGTTCAATCAAATTTTCTTTTTTTTTTTTTTCAACGATGAGATAACTTAGCCACAAGAAAAAGGAAAAGCAACGAACAGCAATAAATGGAGCTATCGAGCATAACACAGCACCAAAAATCCATTCTTTTTTGAATGCCGTGATCGGCGTTATTGTCGCTGAAGTACAACAAACAACAAGGTCTGAACAGCTCAACGAAAAAATGAACATGTTGGGTATTGTCTGCAGTGTCCTGAAACATTGACATAGGTCAGATCTGATTAATTTTTTGATTAGCAAAATGCCTACTTTATCTAATGGATCAATTAGAATCGAAAATGTCCCGTCGAATTATCAATTTCGCAAGTTACGTTGCTCTTTACAATAATTGCAGAATACTGCGTAATTATAATTACAATTAATATATATCTTTGTTAAACATTATAGTAGCACTCCAGTATTAGGAAAAGTTTTCTTCAAATGTGTAGTATCTCTATGATTTGAGATTTCTAGCTGCTAAATTTTAATCAATAGTTCATATACATGACACATTTCCATCGGAAGTTGGTGAAAAAAAATCATCACTTTGATGATTAATTTATAGTTGATGTTTTTCGATAATATTAGATATTCTGTAAGTGCCGATAATCCTCTGATACCAGACTGTTGAAGCCCACATCAAGATCTCAGGCCGATATGTTATTATTAAGGAATAGATATGAGAAAATGAAGTAATTTTACCTGGTCCTAGATATAGCCAGTATGACGCATAGGTTGCCCACTATACCGATCAGGATAATTGCTCCGTAAAAAAATACAAAGATGAATACGGTAGATGACTGAGTACTCCAATCGCGTTTATTCCACAATTCCGTATTCATGTCCAGGCAGGTATTATTGTTAATCATCTTGTGGAAAAGTGACCTGTCACCTAAATGCTAAGAGGAGACCAAATTTTTATGCATCTTATAGCGATTCTCTTCAGAAACGCGTATTGCATAGATATATTTCTCGTTAAAATTTCAATATGATATTTAAAATTTGAAAAATGAATCGATGGATTATTTTCAAATCAAATTATACGGTTGACTTCTATAATCGTATTTTACACATTTTACTATAATAGTGTGTATTCTCGGGAGAATAAATCGAAGATGCAGAAAAAAAGTTGATGAAATTTTAAACAATTTTTTGAACTAAGGGACGGAGATTTTACATTTGAAGAGTATTTTAATCTTTGCAGACTTTGTTAACGAATCTTTCTTTTAAAATAATACGCTTTTAAGTTAGATTTTAAGACGAAATACATTAATTTTATTTCAGAAGGTCATCATTTTCCTACTTATATGAGTACAAAAGCTGGAAATAAACAGAACTCATATGGAAAGGTATAATATCATATGTGATATACTACTTATGTCAATTAGTATCATAAAGAACTAACAAATATTTTTTTGCTAATTAAAATAAATAATGAGAATCAATCACATTGCCAAAATAATCTAAAGTAAACAATGACTTGCCAATCTCTTCTAAAAAAAGTATGTGTTTTAGAGCTGCCATAAATATTTATATTGCGAGTTTTCACAACTTTGATGAGATTCGTAGAATTGCTTGTTTTACTGGAAAGATATTCTGATGACTATAATCAAATGTCAGTTACGAAAAGTTACTTATAAAACGATATTGATCTTTGTAGATCAATATCTTTTCATAAGAGATCTGTTTCATTTTGAGCCATGCGGATTCCAGTATTTCGGCTGCTTATACGAATGTTATGCATGATGATATCATCTAATGATAACGACCAATGATTGTAACTTCCGTTGTACTGCGTTCAGCATAGCGTTTGGTTAATCACGAGAATACTATCACAGAAAAAAATTAAAATATCACAAGAAATTTTTGACAATTACAACAATTTCAATTTTTCGAAATCTTCTGCAATTACATACATTAAACATGTTATTGCTCAGTGTTTGCAAATGTGCTGATAATGATATTACAACGATAACAAATCGTAACGAATTGATATCATGTCAGCTGTTAAGAAAAGTAACAATGAGTGGTAATATCGAACTTCCTAACTCATCTAAGTTTTCTTTATCATTCCGCTGTAACAAAACTATCTACTTGTTGCTACAACTATTAGTAACACTACTAATAACAGTACCAACGAGCTTTTCTCAAATGCAGAATTTGCAGAATTTTCCTGCTGTATTTTTTTGTTCAGCAATATCATATAAACATTATTTATTCATATTTATTATTTACTACTTTTTTAAAGAAAAAGTTTGATGGAGGAAAGAAGGAGTAAATAATATAAACCTGTTGAAGAGAAAAGCTGATAAATAGCATTCTTGATTTTCTTGGATTCGATGCTTCATCCCAACTTCACTTAATTCATCTTATCCCTACTCTCTCC
Organism: Onchocerca flexuosa; assembly: GCA_002249935.1. NCBI lineage: Eukaryota > Metazoa > Nematoda > Chromadorea > Rhabditida > Onchocercidae > Onchocerca > Onchocerca flexuosa. The sequence continues at coordinate 583,808 of KZ269988.1, read as the reverse complement.
TCCTTCTTCCTCTAAAATGATAATAATAAATCACGCAGGGAAGTATTGCATAAAATGTATATCTCTCGAATATTCTGATCAACAAGCCATACTGAAAAATTAATAATTTTTTGTTCTCAATAAATGAGACTTTTATGGCTAGATTCTGTGGGAGTAGTCACATGAATAATTTGGACATATTTGAAATTTATGTGAAATAAAATAAAGATCAAACCCTCTCTTTTTCTTTAAATTATTTAATATATCATAGAACCAAAAGAGAAAAAATAATATGAATTTAAAAAGAATTTATGACAGAGTTAAAGCATAAAACTCGGGATAGCTTAGATTAGTAGATTTTAATTTCCATTACCAATTTGATCTATAACTTTTCTACACACTCCATTCTTGAATAATAGAAAGAAGAAAATGAAATGTTGAGTGGATAGATGAATGCTTCACCGATATCCAGAAATCAATTGCGATTCCCACGGTAACTTTTGGATTTGCCACTATTATTAGATCTTTTATAGTTTTTAATTCTCATTATTACTGAGAAAATCAATTTGCTTATGAATAATTTTACAAGTCAAACTGTGCAGGTCAAATATAATCTCAAATATAAGCATGCATCGTAGCAATTCTCTCATGGATGTCAGTGTTTTTGATTGACAAATTCATTGATTCAGTTATTAAAAGAATATCAGTTTAATGCAGAAAAGGTCAGATCTGTGTTTCTAACAGAAAGTCCAATTCCAGACATTAGATGAAATCAAATGGAAATGAAGCCCTTTTTTTGGCTCACATTTTAAATATATAGAATGTGTAAAGCAGGGCATGCCCAACTGCACTTTCCTGATCATTGGCAAATCCATTTGCAATTTCAGTCAGAATTGTCGAAGCGAATAATAAACTGGATGAAGTAATAGATTTCTAACTCACATTTATTTGAAAAAGTTACGAAGTTTTCCCGAATTTCCTGCCCTTATCATTTAGACTACGTTTGATCGTTTATTTGATCGTTGCTTAGCACTAGATCATGATACATAGATGAGCCTAGAATCTTCAGTTAGCATACAATTAATTTATCTTGAATATCATCCACAAATTGAAAAATCTTCAATTGATGGCTTTCAGATTAAGTGAACTTTTTTTCCAGTAAGGTAACATATATCCAACTGAACTTTTCAAAGTTGTTTGAGTTTAACAAAGTCACTAAATCAATAATTTGGAAATCTATAATATTGCGAGCAAGTGGTCATTACAAGATGGAATGCTCAGAGTACAGAAATGATTTTAAGGTGCTGATATTTTTCAAATTTGATTAGATATGTGGCTTTTATTTATGACTATTGGCAAGCTAGCAAGATCTCGAAAATGAATGAAATTTCGAAGTTCAGCAGGCTGGAATCTGGTGTACTGGATGGTAAATTTTCAAAAAATGCATTTTTCGTTGTACAAGCGCATCATTTCTTTGAACGTCTTTTAAATTGGATTGATTTAAAAAGCTTAATGATGAAGATCATATGTGACACGAAGATGATGTCTTTGACCTTTCATCATGAACAGTATATTCAGAGGACTGTTATCCTAGGACCTTCTGTTGGCCCTTAATTCAGCAAACGCTTCTTCGATCCAGAAATTTGGTAAGAATAAGTATGCAGAGATGACGTTGTATTAAGGATAGCTAAAGTGAGAAATAATTTGAGTATAGAGGAGTTAGCTTTAGTTTGCTTAATGGGATTTCCAAAAGTGAGCAGAAATTTTAAGCAAAATTTAACTTAACTGGAAACAAAGCAAAATAAGATAATAACATCCATAGGAGTATTTAATCTTAGACCATCTTGAATACCAAAAATTTGAAGCTCAAAATATTCCTGAAACTTAAATAATACCAATATCAATCATTTCCAGTCAATTTGTGAACTTTTGTCGTGCGATAAACACCTTGATTTCATTTTTGTCATTTTCTCTACGACTTAATCAGTGATTAGAAGTAGGCTTAATAACTAAAGTCTGAATAAAAAGATTTGTGTAGAAATAAGTTAGCTATTTTCTAAATTGTGTACCCAAGTATTCTGCTTCAATAATATAATGACTAAATTATCTGCAATGTTTATTACAATTGAATTTCAAAGTAATTTCTAACTAAAAAACCAAAGTTACTTATAGATATAGTAAGATCTTTTGATCCAAAAACTATTGATTTCGTGTCTTTGAGAGTATAAAAAAAAAAAAAACTTTTCGGAATGGAAGTTTGATGTCAACTCAACAGGTTCGTCAAGCATGAATATTGGAACTGACGAGATAGCAAAATAAGTCGAAGATTATTTATGCAGTTCCCAAACAATGATTTATGTAGCACGCACCGCCTCTCTTAACTAAGAATCTCTTAGATTTGGGGAGAAACAGGAATCTGAGAAGGAGAGGGAAGACGTAAGTACAAGAGGTCACTGTGGAAAGTACACATTTCATGGCTGAAGCATGAAACAATGTGTCAAGATTAACTCCGAAAAGCATATCAGTTATCATTCAGACAGTCACCTAAAGACAGAAAGTTCCTCAAAATTTACAATTGGTCTATTTTCAGACAAGGTAAAAGATTTTTAGCCATTTTTCATGGGCCAAAGTGTCAGGTGGTTGGTTGTGACGAAGGGAAAAACAGCTGTTAGTCATTAAAGTTATAAACTATACAACACTAGACATTTACAGGGATTTCGGAAGTCAATTTAAAAATTAATTTGCATTTTCTGGTTCTTTTTGTATTTTTTGGAGATTTTAAAGTTTAATTACGAAAAGTTTCTGCTACAAAACGAAAAAGCAACAGAAAGCAACTGACCAAAATAAGTCATATCGCTTCCTTTTTTTCTCTCTAATTTACTATCATTGGCAATAATATTTCAATGATCATTGATTGATTTCAATTAATTTGTACTTCTTCTCTTCAATAATTTTAAAGCTTTTTAAAGTTTTGCAAATGTGAGCTAGAGGAAAAACAGAAAACGAAAAGGAATATTTTACTGATTTGAATCAGAATTACTGACTTCAATTTCAACATTTTAAATTTTCCTTCAAAAATGTTTAATTTTGTCCCTCAGAAAGTTGGAATAGATATATCATGCTTGACAACTTTCATATGAAAAATTTTAAACTAATAGTCTTTAACATCTTATCAGCACAATTTGTCATATTCGAAAGAGAATATTGAAAAGGATTCCATAAAAATGTGATAGAACTGGAAAATATGAACTATGAGCAGCAGAACTGAAATTTAAAAATCCTTGGAGACAAAGAAAAAGCAGTGGGATTTTCTGCGATATAGACTGATAAAAGCGCTGATTATAGAATAATGAGAGTAATAACTTAAAGAAACATCCCGGAAAAGCTTAACTTTGGTGACACAACAAACAAATAAGCAGCACTTCGAATTTGAATGGTCTGCTTATTTCATTTTCACTGCTTATTTTATTATCTAACTGACTTACTTAATTCCAAGTTAAATAGTTTTAAGTAAGTCAATTAGATAAGTGAAAATTAAATAAGCAGACCATTCAAATTAGATAAATCAAAGTTTTCTATGTCGCAAAAAAATAAGAATGCTTTAAAGGTGAATTATATTTAAAAATCAATTTCATTACAAGTTTAATTGCATTGCCTGGCAAAACTAATCAATTATAATCCAAACTTTTTTAAAATATTCGAATATGAAAGAGAATTTGAATACAATTCCAACGAAAGGCAAAGCTGCTTAATATTTATGAAAGCTTTTTAACCACATTGGCAGTCGAAAAATTGACATTCATAATTCATCATTCAGTCTTAAAAATACACATTTTCCATCTCTTATTTCAATTTCGTGGCAGAAAATTACTTAACGTTTCATTTCTTGTTTCAACCATCAGAAGTAAGGATCGAAAAATATAAACTTCTCCATTCCTTTATTTATTTGTAGAGCTAAAAAATCTCAAACAGAATCAATTACTGTTTATTTCATGCTTCACTTACTTTTAAAAAGCAAAAAATTAAAGTAACTCTACATAATTAAGTGATTAAAAATAAAAATTCTCGAATATTTTTACTTAAGCAGAAGTCGGGATATTTGTTCCAAATTTTTTTTTTTTTTTTTTTTTTTTAAGTAAATTTTAAAAAAAAAAAAAAAAAA
>KZ269988.1:442994-579567 GCA_002249935.1 Onchocerca flexuosa | reverse complement strand
GAGAAGTGGGGATATTTTTTCCAAATTTTTTTTTTTTTTTTTTTTTTTTGAAGTCAATTTGAAAAAAAAAAAGAAAGAAAAACAACATCAAGTGCGATATGAATAAGTAAAAACATACAAGCCTTTCAATCATTCTTTATAATTAATTCATTTCGTTGTTTTTGTGAATTGTGCCAATAAACTAATGACATGTAAAAAGAACAATTAAAGTTCAAACAATCTATCTGCTGTTAATACAGATTGTTTATAGCCTTGTAGCTCTTTTCATAACTTCCAACTAAGTAAATAAGTTTAAAAACTGCTCGAAAAACTTTATTCTCTTTTGCCTCTTTTGGCTAGCAATGTCAGGTCGGCTGCCAAACTATCGCAACTGAAAGATAAAAGTTTGAGGAAACGTTAATGGTGAATGAATTAACATAAAACAACTCTAGGAAGGCTTATCAAGCGAACTGTTATGAACATGCCTCATTAGTTCAAAAGAAATACTTTTAAGCATAACATTGATTGATGAATACCAATATAGCAACAGGAAAACAAGCGAATGCGAAAAGTTAATGTTTAATTGACTTTAATGCTCAATAATTTGTGTAGCGAAGGGACAAAAAGGTTAACTAACTGACAATGATGACCTTTTCTCCAGTAACAATAACCCTTTCTCGAGTGGCGATTATTGTTTTATCCAGCATGCAGTGGAAGAATAAAAAAGTAACTGGTCAACTAAATCTGGCAGTGATGGCCCTTTTTCGAGCATTAAGTTGTGAGCAGAAAGTAATTTACTCCTTCCCAACAGCATCTATTAAAAGGTGGTAGGCGAATAATTGTTCGAATAAGGAAGGCGTTGATGCGACAGAAAGATAAGAGGTTTGCTTATCGGAAAGTTATTAAAAATTTGCTCTGGCTTTATCATGTCTCATATGGTTGTGACAGGTATTTTGATGTGTTCTTTGAACTTTTATTGAACTGATAGCAATGTGAGAACATTGAAGTTTATATATTTGAAGCAAAAAAAGGTCAACGAATGCATATTTAAAAAAAATTATAGCCTAATATAACAACAATATTTTGCCAGGCATTGAAAATAAGTTGAAACTCAGCAGAAATAGCCTTGACCCTAAAAACATGTTTTGCCTGATAGCGATTACTCCCACAACCAAAGACTACTATTTCTGGCACAGAAATTTCTGGATCAGTAAAATATCGTTTATGTTCTCGAAAACGCGCCTTCATTTTTCTAAGTACAAAAAAAAAAAATTGCTGCTTTGAGAATTTAGCCGCCTGCTTTCTAGTGTTCTCTTGGGCAATGCAAATAAATATTATTATTTAAAGCTTAGACAAATTGCTTTTCAGTTTGCAAAAAGATGCAATGATATGAGAATTCCTCCGAACACGATGACTGCAACATTCACAGAAGTTAAAATCTTTCAACGAAACAATTCTAACTTATAGGCAATGAATTAAAGTGAATAATCTTTCGCCTACAGTGTTCTCTCTACTGCTTCAATGAAATTCTCAAATAATAACTTTCGAACAAAAATTTCCTCATTCGAAAGAAGTTCATTCATCTGAGTTATGCACGAAATAGTCAAGCTAAAAATGCTAAATCAACCAATAAAACAACCTGAATTATTTGATTATCGAAATCATAGATCAAAAATCTTAGATTATATAAAAATAAAAAGAAAATTGGGAAGAAAATCTTACATTTTCAATAAATATCATCTTCTATAACTTTTCAGGCCAATATTTTTACAGAAATTCGAGAAATTGAAAACTATGCGAAACTGATATTTTTTCAATATTTTTGTTTTCATTAAATTTAAAGAAGTCAGTGATCAATTTGTTTTGTTGAAACTAACTAATCGCTCACTCATAGTTTTGAAATGTTTTTTTCATGCAATGCATAGCAAAAATTACAACACCATCAAAATTTTCTTAGGCATTCTTTCTCTCTAAAGTTCTTTCATTTAATTTAGTTAAATTCGAGCTATATTTTTTTCTATCAAATTAAAACGCGCAACATTGCTACACTGTCCCAATTTCTTTCGAAAAACCAAATCAAGAAACTCTTATTTCCCTCAGATTTGTAAGAACTTCACACAACTCTTGCGAGGATTTCGATCTCAATTACATCCATCGTCTCTATTCAGCTATAATTAGAAACAAATTTACATTTTACAGGATGCTTGGCAAATGCTTTCTCAAGTGCTAATGTTGCCAAATGCATGGAAACACCGCCGCTAATTTCAAAGAACCTCTATCAGACTTAGTCTTAAATACCCAAAACTCAACACAACCTTTCCCTCAGGAAAAATTCTTATCCAACTTACCAGAGCGTTTCATCGTACCAGATATCACACGTCTCACAGCTTCACTATGCTTACACAGAATCCTACCTGTCTCTGTAGTTTTCAAGCCATAATCTCCAAAAGACAATGTACTACCACCTTTTGTACTACCCTCAACGCTCCCTTTAGAGCCTTTCTATACTTACTTTAAACATTTCAATACATCTTAATTAATAATACAAACCCGAACTCTTGCTCCTACAATCCACATACAGTCTTTGCTTCACATGAAGCATACCTGTATTAGCACGTAAAGGTAAACGATCTTCCTTGCAGCATTCGGTACGAGCTCTTTCAGCTCCACCAGTACGGCCAGAACAACTCCTCTTAATACCTCCTCTCCCATCCTCAAACAACTTCGAACTGCTTTTTCCATCGCCTTCTCTCCTGCTATTGATGAACATCAGTACAAAAAAAAGAGAAATCAAAGAAAAGAAGCAGTATAAACATCAAAGAATTCAGAGAAAACTCATCACTTAATCACAGAATTTACTAATTTCATCAAACTATTCTTCCCATCTTGTTCTCAAGAAATAATGAAGTGCTGATGTCGTCGTCATCACTGCTACATCCGGGAGTCAGCTTTTTCGTGAGGAAATTCTGCTTTGCTCTCATCGCTCGTACTAAGCCAGAATAGTTTTTGCCTTAGCTTTCAAATCTTTTTTTTCATTAGACACAACAGAGTAATTTAATTTAGCATTTCCAGTTATGAAGTTATATAATCTCGTTTTTTGATTGTAATAAAACTGAAATTTACTTGATTTCGTTAAATATAAGTTTAAAATTCTATTGAAACAGTTGGCTCTTAACTTTTTATTTGGCTTTTCTCATTTCTCAAATTTCCAATTAAAGCTTGAAGGATGCAATTTTGATTCAGAATGATAGTTTGATAATAAATAAAAATAGCAATACAAGTAAAAAAAGTTTATTCTAGTGCTGAAATTTAAAAGAAACTATTACGAAGTATATAAACCAGTGAATAACAAGCATTTTTTCGATTGAACACTTCTGTCAAATCACGATTTATCATAAATTATTATAAAAAATTTTGAAATGAAGCCAGAATGATAAGAACAAATTAGTATTAAAATAACTGTGCTTGACATTTGCCCGAGTTTTTATATACTGATTTCTATAAAATGATGATCAATGATTCTGACTAAAGGATACGGTAATATTTTTAGTTCCTGGATTTATGAATTCTTAGATCTAAAATTCTTTTCTTCTGATATGCGTCCATTCTTCTTTTCCATAGGTATAAAACGAAAGGACAATTCTAACAGTGGTAAGAAAATTTCTTTCACTACGATTGGATGCGACTTTGAAAATTAGAATTGGTGAGGCAATCGCACTTCTTCGCTCTTAATAGCTTTTAGTCTTCTTGATGAACTAAATGTTATTCATACTTGCAAGAACTATCGAATTCTGCCATTTTCTTCATCAATTGCTAGTGCGAATTATCAGTTGGTGCTTTCTGGATGAAGACATTGACTTCAACAGTAATCAAAATCCCGAATATCACATCAGGGAATGGCTCATGAAGAGATGAAAGATCTGATTCCACAAGATATGTTTTCTGCCGCACTTCATACTTTTGCGTTAAATCATCGAAATATACTCATTTGAAGCTGCAATTAAAAAGTTACAGTAGTTATTGGGGAATATATTTTTGTATCACACACTGCCGTGAATTACTGTAATAATGACAGATGAAGGTGAGGGCGACGAGGAAAAGAAAACCTAAAAAGAGTTAGTAAGAATGGCTCAACACAGAAAGGTTGATTTTGAGAGAGAAAATTTTGAGAGAAAACAAGGGAGTTGCAAAGCGAATAAGACACTTAAGAAGAGTTTCAAATGCAATACCTCATATATCCTTCTAGGAAAAACGAAAATAATTTAAGGATGAAGTTGTCATTTACATCCAAATCAAGCTACAAATTGATACACAGTCAATACACACACAAAAAAAAAATCAATACACCAGCGGAAGGAAGCGGACGTAAGATGTATTGTGGGCTTCCTTCATTTCCACTTTTATCAAAATCTTTGATCAAATAATTCGATCGTTCAATCATATTGAATGATAGGTAGGTCTTCAGATGATCGAATCACAACGTTTGTAACTTTGCTTTGAAAATTCAATAATATCCATTGGTTAATCATCACTTTCTGTAGCTTTTTTCGCAAGCTTTCCAGATGACAAGCTTAAGTCGAAAAGTCTTCTTTTTTACATCATATCGTTAATGAGAGAGTTACGGGATTCTTTAAGATACATAGCGATAAAGGATGAATATTTCCTTTATCATGTTAATATGAAGAATCTTTTCTGAACATATACAAACTTCATAGAAAGTATGTGCATTCTAGACTATGACTTACTCATAATATTTCTGGAAAGTTGTTGCTCAATTTGGCTCGTCAATTTCTCTTCCACTTCAAGTGATCTTTATCAATATCTGATAAAGAAATTCGCGAATAATTCTGCAAATCTTTCATTCAGCATCAGTGAAACAAGTCTTGGCTGCATCGCTACCCATGCATATGTATTGTTTTCTTTTTAGTCTTCTTGATAATTTTTCAGCGTGAAGTGATTATTTATGTATGAAAGTATAAATTATGTGTAAGAAAACCATTAGTGTATTAATTTATAAAATGAAATAAAATGAAGCTAAAATAGGTGCGTGTGACTCTCAGATGTTCCAATGAAACAAATATAAATGCCGTTTGGGGTGAACGCTTGCTAATGACATGAAATCAAGTTCATTTACTGATTGTCTAATGTCTCACAAGAGCTCTTGAAGTGTCAAGCTCTGATCGATATATCAACAAGCAAGTGCACTGATCTATTGACTAGCAATCAGCAAAGTAGCCATCGTTCCAGAAAGTATTAATTGCCCATGATTACTTCCTTTCTGGTATAATAAAAGGATAATCGGTTAGGAGTTAGAAAAATGAAGCGAAGAACAAAAAGAAGCGAAACGAAGAAAAGCGAAAAAATGAAAATATGCATGGGAAATAAAGAAACATTCATTAAGTGATTTTATAATATATCTTTCAATTTCATACTTTCTTCATTCGTTCATCAGAAAATTTGGATACCCAAGGTTTGAAGAATAAAGAAAAGGAAGGACTGAAATAAAGGAGAAAAAGCGAAGGACACAACGATTATATGCGACACTTTGCGACTGTCGATTGGTCGAGATTTGATAAGACCGTAACAATGTGGCCAAAATGAAAAGATGACAAAAAAAGATGAGAAAATTAAGCTGTCAATAACGACTTAACTTCTCTTTTTTTCTGTGTCTGGAAATTAGACAGCAAAATTGTTCCAACAGCCTGGAGCGATAAATTGTAGCAAAAAGTTGGATGAAATGAATATCAACAAGCAATAATTCATTGCAGGGGAGATGGACGACAATAAGTGGCATTGCAAACAAGCACTAAAAAGTATATGGAGAAAGAGAAAATTGTTCTGAAATCAAATGGAAAAAAGGGCAATTTTTAACTGTGAGTTATATAAATTGGATAAATTTATTTTTCAATTTGCAAACCAAAGAATTTATTGCATAGACCGGAAGTAATTCTCCCAAACTTTTAAGCCCAAGCAATATTCTTGAGAGAGAAAAAAAAGAAAAGCTTAAGGAAAACATTGTTTGTCGACTTAGGGGTGACTGATTCTTTGTAAATCTTTTTTTACTACACTAATTTTCTCAAAATTGGCCAATTTTTCTGGAAATTTTGATAAGAAAAATTCTCAATTAAGTGATCTATGAACAACTGAATAATTTCTTGTTGAATTTCGCCAGATGAAAATAATCGCTGTTAAGTAGATAGCTGATGCTTTATGCATATGGTTACAACGAGAGCAAATTATTATATATTGTCTTTCATTGATTCAGTTTTGATCAAAATGCTCTAATTTACTTCTTCCAGCTCGATGGACAAATAAAAAGCCGGTTATCTACCGTGGATATCATTTCGAAATATTGAATTCCTTAAACTATTAGTTTTGTGTCAACGAAAAATTCTCATTAGTTAGCTCTAAGAGAAATAACTTCGCGGATACTGTATGAGAAAAATCAGCAAAATCCGCTGAATGCAAAAACACAAGAAATATCAGCAATTTCCTCATAAATTAAGTGATCAAGTGATCACCTTTAGGCCCAATTATGATTAGTGACATTCAGCAGCAATGATTTTCTCTTATAGCAAAGAATGTTTTCCTTTTTTTTAAAATTTGTTTTATGATACACAAATATCACTCAAAGATGAACTTGCGAATGGAGAGAGAAGTTTAAATTAATAGATAAGTCATGAGATAAATTGAATGCAGGAAAATGTGAAATCCAGCCTTTGGCGATTCGTTCAATTCGTTATCCAAACAGAAAGACTAGTTGCTATAAAAACGAAAGAAAAAAATTCATTAAAAAAGGCTATATGCCTATAACGAATTTCTTAGTTTTTCTTGAGAATACTAAGACATATACATAAATGTGTTTTTTGTGTTTTTATATGCATATTCACATCGGTGCATCACATATACACAACATTATCTCGACATTATTGATGAATTGTTTACTACATTTTAATTATGAATAACCCCTTTTACTTCTTCTGCATTTGTCGCAACTTATTCATGGATTTAGATTTCTCTCTGTCCATTTTTTGTAGATCATGGAAATAATTTTAAGAAAACATTTGTTGCAGAAAAAATTTGTGGATAATCCATATAAATACAAATGCAGATGCTCGCTGCTCATTTCTACAAGCCTTTCAAAGTTTCCAACATTTTCACACATTTCAGCAGAACACACAACATTACAACATTTCAAGCGATTCACCGATTGATTTGAAATCTTGACACAACGTTTTCATTTGATTAAGAGCCTATTTTTATGTAGATAAGGCGCATTTTAAGAATTTCCGGAGATTTAAAATTTCGGAAAAGTGAACACATACATTTTTATTTATATAGACTAGCTGGAATCCAGCTAATTTATAATAAAAATTACTAGTCGTACAAACTCAGTTCACAATCGATTATTGTCTAATCGCCCGATATATGAGGTAAATGTTCATATTTTCAAGTTTTTTTAAACACTATGAAACTTCTGTTAATTTCTTCCGTATATTGCCATGAAAATGTTTTATAGAACTTACTAGTGTGTATATTTCCATTAATACAAAATAAAATATTACTTTTCCTATATGATGGTCACAACCGGCATATCTTAATGTTTAAGGATGGATGAAATCAATCACAGTATATTTCATTTTATAGCAACATACATAAATAGTTCAATCAGTTAAATCGCAGAACATAATAATAAATAAAATTTATTGTTCAAAACATGAAGTGTTTACGCAATGCATTCGAATACCGACAGCGATGGTATCTTCTGCTGTTCAAATATTATGTATAATTAAGATCGATTTCGAATTCAATCGTCCATTGTACAAGATTTTTTGTATTCCAATTGCCACAAATTCAAGGCACTTTCATTATCTAGCATTGCAAATGACGGTTTCATAGGATGCCATCTAAATTTGCATGCTTTGAGAGTATATCTTGGGATGATGTTTAAAAACAGATTTTAAAGTGAAATCACTGATACATATTAATCTACAACCCCTTAAGAATTTCACTCACATTAAAAGTACCAAACAATATTACAAACTTGAGGGCAACGCATTTCCTGGTGCATTTTGTAACACATGACGGTTCAGGTATTTGAAATATATCCCGTAAATCACATAGACTGATTCTGAAATTGATAAAAAAATGGAAGAGAAAAATAAACAAATGCATAGTCAATTGAAGTCATAAAAAGAAGAAACGAATCTTCAAAAATTATTTACAGTTAAGTGGAAAGTTAAGCAGAGTTTCAAAACAATAATAAGAAAACAAAAAATGACAGATCAATATTTTCAACTTTTGTTTCAATTTGATTCTCATAACTTCATTACTTTTTTTCATCAGCAATAGCCATAAACCGTTGTGGGTCAGCAATACGAAGGCACGAAATTGGTCGCATAGAAATCCGTTTAGTTATAATTTTCTTGGTTGATAATGTATCATATAAGTGAACTTGACCGCTTCCATCACCACGTACCAAAATTCGACCGCTACCATCTACGTGAAAAGCACCCGCTACTTAAAAATCAAGAAATTATTGATGATTTTTATGGCTCGACAGCACAACATAATATATATCCTATTTATATTTATTATACGGAAGAGTGAAAGAATATCAAAATTTCAACATTTCGAATAAATTAGTTAAAATACAGAAAGAGAAGAAAGTTACAGAGGCAAGATCTGAGATAGATAGCATTAGAACGGATAACTTAATACTTAATCAATTTTTAGCAAAGAATTTAATGAAGACGTGGGAAGAGATATTCAGAAAACCATGATTTGCTATGCTTTGTCCTACCTTGTCTATTAAAGAATGCATTCGAAAACAAACCTCCAGGTTTTATAAGTGGATCGAATACTTTGACAGCTTCAGTGACACGCGCATCCCAGATACGGATCGTTTTATCAGTCGATGAGCTGGCCAATAGACAACCACCCCATGTGCAAAATCCTGTTACTACACCTATAGTATAAGCTCGGATTTTAAGGAACTATTTTTCGATTTAAATTAAATTTGTTTATTCTGTTGACTGATATTAGATATATATTTTCCTTTTATTTTTTTCCCCAATTTTAATTTTAGGCATAGTTCTTCTTTCAAAGAGTTATTTACTTTTTTGTCTTAAAAATTTTTTGGCGAAATTAATTGCCTACAATAATTTTAGAGTATAATTTAACGTAGCTTTTAAGAAGAGAATTACAATGCTTTAAAGCATTCATTTCCGCAATTTTTTTTTCTTGAACTAGTCTTCCCTTTTAGTTAGTTAGTAGTACCTATACAGTTTTCTATTCAAATCAGTATCAATGTATCGAAAATTAACTAATTCTAATATGTCAGCATACTTTTCAGTAGCGCAAATTGCCATCGGTATCCTCTCTAATCGAGATGGCTTCTAACCTTTATGACCTTTCAGTATACGGAATGAAGCGCCCGAAGAGCAGTCGATCATACAAATTTGACGACCCATACCGGAGAACAAGATATTGGAATGACTGGCTAAATCTTCCATAAAGGTAAGTGCTCGCACGGGTTCATTCATCGACATACTAATCCTCCGGTTTCCTGAATTTGTTTTAATTCATTTCAAGACCCTGTCGCTCACGACAATAAGGTCCATAAACATAAAAACTTTAAAGCTTCCCTGATCTTCATTTATAGATATTTAATTATTTCTTACCATTTTACTGATTGATTGCAAAGGCTATTAGAATTGATTACTCAAACACAGTGCAACGACGAAAAAGAAGACTAAATGGTGAAGATTTCACAGCAACACCTACTTCATTGAAATTTTAAGCTCAAAATTACTGCTCCATTCAGACCTGATTTAGATAGATCCGTTCGAAATGAAGACAGCTCAATTTTATTCTCACTGGAACAAGTAGCAATCAAGTCGGCTGTTGGATTGAATGCAACGTCGGTGATTTTGGACTGATGACGTTCGCATGAATCTGATACCGTCAGTTCTCCATCCCTTAATACCCAGCAATAAAATACAAATGATGTGACTGTTGATTAGATTGAACTTTCAATCACAGCAAGGAAAGCTGCAATTAACAGTATGTATCAATAACTCCTGTCTGTTACATATATAAGTATCGTTGCCTCTCCAGTTTCATCTTCGCAAATACGGCGACTTACTCTAATTTTCGCAACTATTATAGCCTTCCCTCTTCATATCTTATGCATTAAGCATTCGTGCGGAAAAAGATACAAATTCCGCATTACATCCCATCCAATCAATAACAGATCAGTAGCAAACAAATGACACACGAAATGCATAAGGCGACGAGTTGACCGTTAGCTTGACCAATCAAAAAAGAAGAACCATCGGGACTGATATCGAAGCAGGATGCCTTCTGATTCAGGCAGTATTTTGCACTCTTCCATGTTGGCTTGCTTGCAGTCTGCAAATTACAACTCATTAAGAGACAGACTAAGCGGTTCGCACCATTCTGTCTTCATTTCTAAATACTTACAGAGGAAATAATTGAAATCACAAATTTCTTTCACGCTCAAATTTCAAAAATCTATCAATGGAGATTTTTTAAACTTTTATTCCCCTTTTTCAGTGAATTCTGCTATGCTTCTTTTCGTCACTAAATTATGACATTCTTTCTATACAGTACTTAGTCAGCTAATACTGATGCTGATTTATGCATATAACCACATCACAATTATTCAAATTAGATGATAATTCCAAAGCTAGAAAGAGGATTGCTGACGTGGAGCAGAGAGATTACCTGAGAGAAGAGAGCACCAAAGACACGTAAATCAGGGGACGACATGCCTCCTCAAACCATCTCCTTCCAGTTCTCAATAACACAGCCTTCTCGATTCCCGATCATCCATCTCGCGTCCGCAGTGAATCAAATGCACGAAAAAGAAGTGAGACAATGTGAACGGAAGAGAGAATGAGTCAGTGACGAGTCTTCCGCACAGTTCAATTCATTCGCTTTGACGTCTATTTCTTGGTTTGGGAAGTCATTTAACGTCGTTTCGGCGATTGTTTGTTGATTTTACAAAACATCATTTTGTAAAACACAACTCTATTCTCTCTCTTCCTCTCTTGTGCTATCCTTTGTGCTTATGTACTCTTCATATTCATCATTTCAATCTCCCATCATATTACAAATTTCTCTTTTTACAGCTATCAAATCGATTTCCATATGAATTCAGGGATGTTGAAGGCGTCGAAGTGTTCATTAAGTTAACTAGCGCTAATGAAGGGTAAGAAAAAGTCAATGTCATCTCCTCAAGACAGTAGTAATGAGGATAAAATGGACTAGTAGGCAGTAGTAGCCCATACTAATTGGCCACAGCCAATGAGAATTACATTCGCTTATTCTGAATAAAAGAAGAGATTTATTTTTTGCTCTCAACCATCCCAGTTTGAATTTTAATGACTTGAGGCGATCTTACCAGCGAATAATTCTTAATTATAAAGCTATAGCTTACTGCTTTTGTTAAATCTCAATTTTCTTTTAATTGCTAGTAATTAAATTAGCATGTTTTTCCAGCATCATTCTGATTTTAAAATTCAAATTTACTACCAATTAGAAAAAAAAAAAGGATTTGTATGAAAAGATCTCCACTATCGTTGATGTCGGAAATAAAAGAAAGCAAAGAGCAAAGGAGATTAAGAAAGAGTAATATAAGAAACAAACTCTGCAAGAAGAAATCGAATAGTACCAATTTATAGAGAGTTTCTAAAGGTCATAATCAAAGTACAACATGAATCTATCAATAAAGTTTCTTTCATTCATGAGAGATTCGCAAGCCATTTGAATTGCAGTTGATAAATAACTTTCGTAAACACATATATCACAAACATCATTTCTCGACGTGCTTTCTTGAATTCCTTCATATTTCTTCATCACCACAAAATTTTCCATGAACTTGAGTTAAAATAATTGTTTCAGACGATTTCAAAAAAAAAAAACTTTGCGGAAAAATTTGGTGCCTTTTTTTTCGATTTCAAGAAACTTGAGAGAAAGAAGAATAATATATTACTCTATTTTCACCTTCATTCGATCTTAAAAAATCCAATGAATTTTGTAATAGCAAATAATAGAAAAAGTTAGTCGATAGTAATTTAGTGAAATATAAAAAGTAATTAGAAGGGAAATAGGATGCGATGTTCATTGCAGAATTAATTTATTAAGCCTGAATAGTAAGTTATTCAAAAAGAAGAAGAAAGTAAAGAGACTGATAGATTAACAGATATATTCACTAACAAACTCGCAGATTACATCAAAACTGGTTCGAAGATGATGGATGGAAATGGTGTGAGTTGCAAACGAATAAATAATGTATCAATGAAAAGATGAATTTAGAATGAATATGCTGAATAAAGATATAAAAACCGCATTTGGCATTGAAAACAAATTCTGAATGGAAAATTTTGAATATTTCAATTTTAAAACAGATATTAGTATTCTATTCGTGATAACAAAGGTTGTTGAATCCTTAATTTTTCTCAAGATATCACTCCATTCCACACCTATAATGCAAAGGAAGGAAGAATGACATGTCCTCTAATCCATCATCCATGAGGAATAATGACTAAGTGTATTCCCTTGCAAGCAAGGTTGTTTCCGCAATTGAACAGCATATCAGTGAAAGAGAGATATGCTACTTCTTCATAACCAAACATCAGTTTTCATTTCTGGTCTGAAATGAGAATTAGTTTCTACCACTATGTGGCAAGATTGTTCGGAAAAATGAATGAGTAAATCTTTTAAAAGCATTTCCTTCCATTCCAATTCAATTCTTTATCTCTTTTCTCTTCCAAGTTTAAAACCCTAAAATTTCATACTTATGAAACTTCAACTCGTAAATAGAACTGCTTGTAATAAGGCAGATATAGATTGGACAAACATAACTAACTCCCTATCATCTCTAAACGAACTGCTTACTGTTTTTGCAAGTGAAATAGAGAAACGAAATGCTAAAAGTTAAAATCATCCAAGTTAGCAATTTGGCTATAAAATCACCGCCTAACACTGATGCAACTCCTCTATGTCTAGAATTTTAAAAATTTAGGTTTTTTGTTGAGTTGAGAAATCTATTTACTTGAAAAGACCAATGAAATGTATCTGAAGGATGCAGCAACATAAAGATGCAAGTTTCCGATTCTATGCTTCCTCCATCCGATTTTCTCCTTCAACACTATTCGCACCAGAATAAACTGCTCCATGACCTCCAGCATCATCAGTTACTCTCAAAATTGTAAACCTAATAACTCAGCAATGCCAATCAATTTTACCGTGCTTACTGATTCGTCCTCCTCAGTTCCAATTCACGGAAGTAAAAAAAGACTTCTAATTCATGGAAATGGGCAGAACGAATCAATTTACGAAATTTAATTTTATTTTTTAAATATTTGGAACTAAGTCCAAGTCCAACACTAAATAACTAAGTCTGCAGATCACATGAAAATCTTTTCGAGACAGTATGTTCAAGCGGATATACGGTATCTTTATTTGGTTTAGATTCATGAAAATGAAGGACGAGCTCGCCGTAGAAATTAAGGCAATTATGAAATACGAAATATAATGTTAACCAGGAAACAAACCGATGTTTCAGAAAGTTTGGGAAAAAAAGCATCGTAAATATTTCTCAAAATTATAAAAAATTCCCAGAAATTTTGCATTTTCTTGCACTCATTTCTCTCTAACTAAATTTCATTTTGAATCTATCTGATCTTCATTTTTATGAAAATGGATAGCAATGCTACACGAATAACTGAACACAAAAATTAGGGATCGGTACAAATTTATTAAGAGACTTTCTATAAATTTAAATTCTGGACTTAATTCTGTAAAATTATAGAAATTTAAATATTTTATTGGCATTCGTAATTTAAATTATACTTCTTCCTCTATTGTAGATGGAAAAAACTTTTTATGATCTAACAACAATTTACCTGATAAAATGAAAAGTACAGCAAATAGTTATAGTTAATTTAATCATTGGCAAAAATTTATAACAACAAAGGAAGATTGAAAGCTGATTAAATTAGAAAAACCCACCGTTTGAAATAGTGAAATATTTTATAAATTATCAAAACAAATGATAAAAAGCAAGAAGAAAGAATAAGGAGCGGCTTAGCAATAAATGTTTTACCATAAAAATCAAAAAGAAAAATGAAATACAACCGAGAGGCAGAATGTTAGCATTTCACAACATTAAGTTCACGAACTGGAGCAACTATTAAACCATTCTAGCTTTAACTGAATTGATAGCACAGTGATTGGAAGGTTTAATTGTTAATATGCGCACAATATTTTCACTTTCTAGCTTTTAATGACAGATTCTTCTAGAATATAGTTCCGAATCGTGATTACCTGCCTATTTACTAATAACCGAACTCACGAATAATTAAAAAAACAACTGAAAAACTTTAAAGAGAGGTGTTAACAAATCAAATAAGTTCAGAGATTTCACCTGCTTTAACAACATACATAAATTAAAATTCCCACCGAAACTTAAGGTGAGATATAAGAAATAATCAAATTTAAAGAACTGTAATCCTGCAAAATATGGTAAAAATACGTCTCGTCTTTTTAACAATCAATCCGATCGTATATTTTAGGAAAAACTCTCATTTCGACAAATTGCAAAAGTCGTTTAATAACATAAATGGCTAGTGATGAATTAATTTATGATCCCAGCTAAAACTCTCAAGATCTTCATAACAATCGATTCTTGATGTGCCGTACGTCCAATATTATTACCTAAAATGCATGATGTAATAGATCCTGAAAGGCAAAAGTTTAGCTCTAACTTAAGTTATGTGAATTGATGTATGATAGGACAAATTAACTGAATTCAAATCTGTTTAACAGATTCCAAGGAAATTTACAAAATAAATTTTGAAAAAGATAAGACGAATATTAAACGAGCATCAATGATTAAAACTCTAACCGTTCCGTCACTTGCTGATGCACCGACTTTGTCGCCCCTAAAATTCCAACCCACTTCAAAGATTCCACCATCACTTAAACTTCCTGTATGACTTTGGATTAATTTTCCTGACTGAAAATTTAATAGATTTCAATTACTCAGTTAAAATATGTCTTTAGCACAGCAAAAAAAAATTTTCAGCGACAAATTAATTCATAGACCTCCGTCAATAGAAGCGATAAAACAAGAGTTTCAATTTAGAAAATTCACGAAATCAAACAGAATATCTCTTTTTTCTTTTTTTTTTTTTTTTTGGTATTTAATTCACTAATTCCCTGATTGACCAACACTAATTATCTATACTGTAATAAACTTTGATTCAATTTGCAAAATGTGATTTGCGCGACCTTTTGGCTATTAAAATATATTTAGGACTTCTAAAAACATAAAGAGTATGAGTATTTCGTAATGCAAGCAAAAAAAGTTCCAACCTGTACATCCCAAATATAGACAGAACGATCGAATGAACCGGATGCGATATACCTTCCATCTGGTGAAAAACCAACCGAATAAACTGGTTCTGTGTGTTTCGTTAGTGTTCGAACGCACATTCCTCGTTCAATATCCCATAACCGAACTGTATGATCGAAAGATGCACTGCAGGAATAAGTCTTCAGAAAATCACTTAAATTTTAATTAAACTTGAAATGAATATAATGCAATTTCTAGAAACTATTTTCTAGAAAAACTTCGGATTCCACAGTGACCAGAATTTTCTGAAACTTCCTGTCTATTATTACAGAAATCAAAAATTAACCTTGCAAGAGTATAACCAACTGGAGACCAGCGTATTGTATAAATCTCCTTATCATGTGCTTTTAAATTGTGTACCACATTTTCGTAATTCATTGACCATACCTGAAATAAATCTTGAACTAAAATGTACGATCGAAGGATAAAAAATATTTTTTATATCATAAACGAGTTGTTTCTATAATTTTGCTTCACAAATTATGATGAAATTCTTCAAATGATAATTACTACCTTCAATGTCATATCGTCGGAACATGATGCCAACAGCCGTGAATATACATCGTACTTCACTGCATTCACTTCATTTGTATGTCCCTGCAATGTATTCAATTTAATTTGATTAACAGAGATTGATATTTCCTAAATTAAAAAACGAATAGCAAAGAAAAACTTTCAGTGACGGAATTGTTATCTAGTATAACACAGTCAGTGATGAAACATATGATTAAAATTTCAAACCAATTAAACTAGATAGTGAATTAATAGCAAGAGATACAAAAGTAGGAAAAGTGAGAAATTAACTGAATTTATCAAGATGGAAAAGTTATGAAAGAGATAATTGGTTTCACACTTCTTATTGATGCTACAAATCTCATAAATTTTAAGAATTTAGAGACTTAAAATTACCTGGAATGTTTTCAAAGGCTTTTCGCAACCTAATTTGCATACATGAATGCACATATCCGTACTACAGGATGCAAATGTATCATCTGACATCCAATCAACATCCAGTGCTGAACTACTGTGAAATTGAAATACTTGCACTTGTATTCCTTTAAGCGGATCCCAAACAATGGTTGTCTGAAATTTCTCTTAACATAACGAAATTTAATTAATGGATCTAAATCCAAAAATTTCTTACTAACAAAACCTAAATAAATAAAAAAACGGAAAATTACATACCTTATCAACTCCAGCACTTAGAATTTTATCGCCTTTTTGGTTCCATTTCAGTGCAAAAATTGGACCTTTATGAGCACCCAGCGTATAACGTAGCCTTCCTGAAATAACAGCCAAGTATGAATCCCTTCACTCATCAAAATGAAAATAAACAAAATCAAATAGTAATAAATATTACAGCCTACCATCGGTAGCCCAAACACGCGCATAACCATCATAACATCCCGTTGCAAGTAAATCACCGGTACACTAAAAACGATGAAATTTAGCCATATGCTTGAGTAGTGATAATATATTGAAACCAATTTTATTGATGACATAAATGTGCTACTTAGATTTAAGAATCCATCAATACAAGCAATCTTACCAAAAATGTTTCGTAAGGCTTGATTTCTCAGTATTCTTTAAGAATCATAATGTCCCAGCATTACTTTAGAAATACGATTTTGTGACAATTTTTTATGTCAATCCCCCGAGTCAAAATTTAAGACCTGTGAACCCGGAAAAAGCATTTATAATTAATATAAGCTACATCGATAAGATAGCGCACTGAGATATTCAAAAGCAGCAGAGCAGCAATTGAATGTTTGTTGATAAAATACCAGGAAATAAGACTTTTTTTGTCATTAAAACTCAAATCTGGAATGCTTGATACCATGGAAACTACGCAAAAAAGTTCTTTTATTTCATAATATGTTCGAGTCACAAGTCACTTTCAACTAAACACGTTCTAACCCAATTAAAGTTTGTTTCGTGCCAATAGAAAATGATTACTAATTGAATAATGCATAGACGACACATTTACAGGCGGACAATTACGATCCTCATAGAATGCAATATTTGGGAAAAATTCATCAAGCAAAGAAATGTTAACGAACATTCCAATCAAGAGAAGTAACGTCCTTATTTGTAGGAGGATTTTTGTCATCTTTTTGCATACAATGTTTGAGCACTATTGAATTATCATGGATAGTTTGGGATGACGTTGTTGCTAGTTCTGAACCATGTACATTCCATATGCGTGCCGTACTGTCACCGGATCTATAATGTTATATAAGATTTACAACCAGTAGCAATGAAATGATCTCCATAGTGTATGAATTCGCATCCGATGCTAATCTCAATACCAATCAATCAATGCTTCGAATATTGATCGTGCTTTATTAGTAAGAAAAACAGATCATATTTCGGTTAGAAAATGATACTGATTTAGCATACACTGATTCAGCTCTTACTAATTGCGCAACATGATCCACTTTATAAGATAATCATTCTATCCTAAATGGGGAACTTTTTTAAGATTTCACTAAAAGTATCAGGAGAGTTCATGTTCTAAACACTTTAAGTCGCAATCCTTTCAAAATTAGGATGAATACAAATTGTCTGCCCTTATATGATCGAATTCACGGATTTATTCGTCTTTTTTTTCCGCTTTTTTTACAACTAGATAAGATTAATTAGCCCAAAATCAATGACAATCTTCTTGAGGAAGAAACGCGAATGACACTGCTTAGCATATACCATTTATTTCCTACTTTTTTTTGTCCAGTTAAAACACTTAAATCTGAAGAATTTTAAAGTTTACCCAGAAGCTATGAGATCATTTTTTGGATTCCACGTACAAATAAATACCTCGCTATCGTGTCCCTTCAGATACCGTACCTTAAATAAATAAATCCTGAAAAAATAAAACTTGGAGAGGATAGCTCAATAGTTCATTGAATCTTTTGCTCTGCAACGTCCTTTTTGTTTCCTCTTCTAAAAGCAACCATGTTGAGTTGCGAGCATTTATTTAATCACCTTATCCCTGCTAATTTCATACGGTCGATTTTCTAGCTGCGCAGGTGAAAGAATACCATTACCATTGTTCACGCGTGATTTTAAACCATCAATATCCATCGGTGTTCCGTTGAAGTCGCTGCAAATGTTGTACTTTTGTTATCGGTGAAATTAACAAAAATCGCAATAAATGGTAAGGTTAAAGTGTTGGAAATTGCACGACAAAGAAAAAAATTGGAAAACTCAATTTTTTCAATATCACATTCAAAATTTTATAATTAAAAAAAAATGATAAAACTATCATTTTTCGACCATCAGTGTTGACTAAGTGCAGTAATCTTATTAGCTATTGAAAAAATACAGGCCCTTTTTACCCGTCTTGCTTGATTGGAAAAATGACAAATTGTAATGTGAATCATTTTTAAACCTATCTATCTTACATCTAATGTCGGAATCATCAGCAAATATTGGATTTTTTATGGTATTTAATCAGATCAATTTTACTTATAATCACAATTTGATCAGATAGGTGTATTCAAAAATTTACATCATAAACGTGATTAGATAAAAATAAACATAAGATAGCTATTCTTAAAAGAAACACATTCCTCCTGAAACTGATTTTTTCGATTTATTCCTGTGAGAAAATACTAAATTTTCAAGCTAGGCATTATAATAGCTGCTGATCTCTTAAAAGTATATTCGATCCAGAAAAGAAAATCTATTAAATTTAGAAAGAAACTTTAGCATCTCACACTAAATTACAATTGCACCTGATTAAGACGGTGGGACTTTTTAACATAAAAAAAGTACAAGAACATAAATTAATATTTGAAAAAATAAAATAAAAAATAAAACAATATTTGGCTCGGATTGTCGGGAAAGTGATTTTGTAACACAAAAGAATCTTTGATGAAAAAAAGTTTACTTGTTAATGAAGTATAGGAGACAGTTACTTCGAGATAATACAAAGAATGAATCTAATGATGATGTTGGAATAGGAATGGATTTGATATTCGGGTTGAGCTAATTAGGCTAAAAGACTGAGGAAATGATCCGGTTGTTGCGGAGAGTAGTCGAAGTGACTTGATTTGATGTAAGTGAATCAAGTTAAGAAAAAGAGAAAAGTTCAACATCGCGCGGTGAAACTGATCCAAAAACAAATTGAAGGCCATTGTAAAAATAACACTAAACTGAGTTCAGAGTGAGTTATTATTTATATTCTTTGTATTGGGCAGAAATGGGAGAACTTGAGATGACAGGAATTAACATGATTGGTTATTTTGTGGAGAAAGTGAAGATGTATGGGAAAGGTTATTTGATACGAGGAAATGGCGGGAAGGTAAGGAATTATCCGGTCACCAGACATAAGAAATTGATGATTTTGCTAGGAAACGAGAAAATGGGAAGTGAGGAAATGATTTAATTATAGAACGCCTGTCAAATTTTCTTTGGTTGTTCCGATACGGATGCCATGAATTAGATGCTAACAATACGTTTAATCTAAAAATTCTTTAAAACAGACAAGAGACAGTCTAAAAACATACCCGTTGTTCGCCTGGGCAGCACGAAACTCAGCAGCAGCAACTTTAGCTTTGCCCATCAATCCATTTTGTGATCGATCTCGCGATTCCCTTTCCCGATCCAGAAAAAACTGCTTCCCATGATGTGGAAAGGTGATAGTCGGTTGTCCTGTAATACTAGAAGTGGCGGGATGAAACTGCTGATGATTATTGGACAATAACGTTGATGCACTGGTCGTAGGTACTCCTATAATAGTTGAATTTGAACTGCTACCATTACCACCACTTCCACCGGAGGATTGACCCATGCTGCCAAAAGGTAACAATGTTGTCGATGTCGAAGGGGAAACCTGAAATCAATAAGGCTCTTTTAGAAAATACATTTATGTTATTCACTTGTTCCACCTTCTTCTAGGTCCTGCGACCTTCGTCTCATATTAAATAGCTTACCTGTTTACAAATTCCATAATCCTTCCCTTCATCTCAGTTTTTATCTATTTATTCTAATTTTCTAATTGTTAAAACGATGAGTCCTTTCGGAAGAGATTTATCAACTACAAATGGTAACCAATTGATTCTGGTTTACTGTAGTACTACTGCATAAAAATAAATGTTATACATAAATAGATAAATTGAGAAACCTTTAATTCTTTCGACTTCGAAACCGAATAATTTTGTTTTTCACCATGAACTTCGCGCATTTCTCGATCTCTCGATTGTTGTAGTTGCCTATCATCCTTAACGGTTGGATTCATTAACATCAACTTGTTTTGTTGCTTCTCCTTGATTTTATAACTTGGCACGTCATTCAGAACTAAAATATATGCGAATTTGTTGCATACTCACTGGAAGCATAAAAGTACTATAATTTCACACATCATTTCGTAAACGAACAGCATTCAAAAACTCATCCAACGTAAAATAATCAACTTTTCATATGATGTCATTAATGTTTGATGCTATCTGTCACAGAAACATTTTTTAATAATAGATCAAATAAAAATATCAAAGATTTGTATCTCAATTCTAATTTCATATGATAAAAGCTTTCAATTATGAATGAAACAAAGAGAAAACTATTGAATTTCCAATGAGATATTTCTTTCTAAGTTTGGATCTTCATATTTATTGGTCGATGACTTTCGAAAATGAATTTCCAGATCGTGATTAGTTGCACAAAGCAATTTTTTGTATTATAATTTATTATCTGTTCCTAGTATTTTTCCATCCATTGATGAAACTTGTAGTTTTTTATTTGCACCATAAAGAAAACTTCGAAAATAAAACTTTGAAATAGTAATGTTATCATATTTCATCATAATAATTAACAATGGAAACATATTAATTTTCATGTAATCTGTGTTTCCACAAAAATTTTACTAATAATAATTTTTACTTCGTTTAGTTGTTTTTTAGACCATGAGCAGTGAAAAGAATGAAAAAATCATGGTAGATACTACTGAGAAATATGAATAAATGATCTCCTTTTATAATGGGTCAGGTTAACTACTGCATTCCTGCGATCCAATAGCCCTGATCTCTTAAATTGTCAGCTTCCTTTTTTGGCAGTGAGATTATAAATTCTTATCTGTGCCTAGATTTTTATTGAGATCCTAATATCTCTTTCAGCATATTGCTTATAAATAAAGATAAGCAGCGGATCAAATCACCAAATCAATTCCTTCATAAACATCTTTCAGTTTGTACGGATACGAGTTTTCGATAGAAAATCTTACAAAAAATTATCCGTATAATAAGGAATTCTTTTCCTAGAAAGAAATGAGTTTCTTGTAATACCAATAATTTTTTATAACGAAATTTGCGCTTCCTCATGTTTGATTATCAGCATCTTACTGGACATTCTGAAAAACAGCTCCTCTATGATGAGAACCGAGTACCTAAATTTTTATTAAAGTCCAATAATTACCTGCTTCAAGCAGAGACAAATTTTCTACCATCGTTTTTTCAGTTCGAGGCTCATCGGCGGCACTCGTGCTTGCCACAGCACATGCTTCGGCCTCCGTATAATAAATACCCTTCTGTAATGTTCAAGATTAGATTTAATTTTAATTGCAATAAAATTTTTGTGAAAATCATTACTTCGAAAATTCAGAATATAGATCCCAACATATGACTTAATGAATTCCTTTCGTAAATTTAAAAGACAACAAGATTTAACCATAAAAGCAAATATAAAAGAATAAGAAAAGAAAACCTGTATAATGTTAATTAATGCACCCATCGGCACATCGTTACCCGCAGCTCCGGACTCGAGAACACGTGATTCATTGGCAAATGTATAAGCCGTATGCACAAAACCTGTATTTAAGAAATTATATCGCAAAAAAATTTTTTACCACAATAGATATATCTTAATGATTTAATAACATGAAATTTTCGAACATGCATTATAGTATTTAGGATACATGGATCTAGAGACCATTCCTACTTTGCAACGTTTGAATACAAATCGAGAATAATCAAGAGTAAGCAGAACTAGAAAATTTAAAAAAAAAGTAAAAAAATAATTAAAGCTATAAACTACTCAACGTATAGCTCGCAACAAATAGGAATGACATCCGATTACACCGATAAAATAAAATATTTAATAATGATAAACGTAGAATTAAAAAAAAAAAAAAAACTAGTAATAACTATCCAATTTTCAATACAACATCAACATTGAAGATCATACGAAACTTTTATTCAGTGTTTTAGACAATATCACTCATTTTTTTAGACATATTTGGTAATCTTCTGGCAGATCGAAATGTAATCTTATGAATTCATTCCGACGAAATTCAATTTAAACCGATAAAATATATATGAATATTGTCTCTTTCTCCGTCTTAACAGCACTCTCCGATCATACTAAATAACATCAAATGCGGTAACTGAAAATGCTCTCAATATCTCAATAAATCTGCACTTTTTCTGCACTCCACACAAAGAAGAATGCAACAAGTTTAGTACAGCAATGAAACTTCTATTCGCTGCGTAATCCGTTGCTGTTTGCAATCATGGAGCTCCGCATTATTTATTTCAAAAAAAAAAAAAAGAAAAAACGATTTCATTAAAGCTTTATGACTGACAAATAAAAAAAGATCAAACAGAAACGAACCCGACTCATGGAGATATCTATAGATGATGAAATTGACGTCGTCACTAGTAAATGTCATCTTCCAATAGTGACACCGGCTGTAGCAACCTCAGAAATAGAAACAAATTAAAATCAGTAAAATAGGGTAACGATACGCCAAGAAATGACAACCCCGGAAAGATTGTCGTGCACGGATGGTGCATGCCAGCGTGCACCAAAATAAATTCCTAGAATTACAGTAGCACAGCAATAGCCAGTAATGTCCACTGATAATTTACAGGTAAAATACGGCTCTACCAGGGAAGGATGTTTTCTGTGCAGCAAACAGTTGTTTAGTTCGATTGCGATGCACTCGTTTATGCAAATTCCTGAAATCTTTTTCGGAAATTTCAACAAGACAAGGATTCCGGAAATTTAGGCAAATAAATACCGATGCGTGAACCGAATAATCAGAGTGAGAGAAACCAAATCAATGAATCTAAAATTTTCTTAATGTACTTTTAGAAGAACTTAAAAAACCTGAAATCTAAAATCTAATCTGAGATAGTTTGCAAAGCATATTTTATAGCAATAACTTTTGTATTCTAATCTTTAGTCACTCATCATCTAATTAATTCAACGAATGTTGGAAGTCGTAAGAGCATCAGATACATAATCGCATATATAAATATCAAATGGTACAAAAATGGAGGAGAACGGGGGAGAGGACAGTTAGACTTTAATTTGCCTTGTTTAGAACTGATATTAAAAGACTAGGATATTTGAGAGATTACTGAAATCTTCGATAGTGATGAACATCAGAGAGATATGTAATATTCACAAAAAGTATTACCGTCACTCACAAAATTCTCTCCCCTTCACTTTTACTAAATTTGTGTAAAACAATCAACAGTCATGGATTAAAGAAAATTAGCTGGAAAAAATTGAAAGAAAGAATAATTTATTACATTATTAACTAATAATACTGCATAAGAAGTAATTGTCTGGATCAAATTAAACCCTCATCAACTGATAACAACACAACAACAATCCAAATGCTAACTAGACTGGAAAATGTGTTCACTTGAGAAATACTAAAATAGTAAATATGCACACTTACAATGGTATCATTAAATTAAAATAGAAGATCCCCCCGACATATTTATATTATGAAGACGAAATATATTATCCCCCGGTTCGCTGATTCTCACTTTATGATATCTTCTCCTATATTCCTTCCACCGAAAAAAAAAAAAATATTTGTTTCACGCACTAAGTAAAGATGAAATTGGCAAGTAATGGACACAAACAATCTATTACATTTCGACTCAACCGAAATTCAAAGTTTCTTCCTGAAAGTTCGATCTTTTTCCGTTTCGGAAATAACCAGAATTGTGAAACAGCAACAGCCAATAATTTTTCTTTTTTTTTTAAAAGTTGAAAACTGCCCTTCTACTATTTGCTCAAAACGACCTTGAAAAGAATGAAAAAAATTTATGACGATGAAAAGTGTTCCATCCATTTCGTCTCCCACAAACTGCTTCCGAGGAGTTGCCAACTGTCACCTTGTTCCCTCTTCATCATTATTTCGTAGGCAAGGAGCCATTTGTCCTATTCTATAAACATAAGTGATTTGTTCCAAAGCTACTTTCCTAGAATCAAAAAGATGATCTGATCGAGCATCACATTTAGTTGTAAATAAAATTGTTTTTCTCCAGCTTTTATAAGCTATTTACAACATACTCTTCAGAGACGATGCTTTTTACAAGATATATGATGCAATAAGAGACCTAATCATGGATATCAAAAGACTATTTTATTATATATTTAAGAAGAAAGCGTCTCTCTAGTTTAATATTAAATTTTTTGCCAGTCTATTGGTTGGATATATCAGCTGTGAAATCAGACAAAATTTCCAAAAAAAGATTTCCAAGTTGAGTCTTCCATCCATTTGCATTTTTGAAAATTATAGAACACATGTATCTAAATTTTAGAGTAAAAAAGCTCCCAATAATTTCCAGACAACTTTGCACCATATATCCCTCGCTGAATAAGATGGATTTTTGAAGTGTTATCTTATGTTCGTTCTGAATAATTTTTTGCTCCAGCATTACTGCGCCTCTGAAAACAAAAGACATATATTTCGGAGAAAAATACAGGTAAATTTAATGGGAGATACGAAAGAGGTATAAATGAAAGAGGTAAAAATAATGCAATAAAAATGAATCAAAAATATGCTTTTTTTCATGTCGCCATTAATCGTTTACAAGATTAGACAAAGGACGCTTTGAGATATGGGATTTTCTGGGAGTAGCAGAATTTAGCTGATATCACCGCATGATAATAATAATGGTATCATTCTGTATGCACATAAAATTTGACTACAAGAACAAAAGCTCTACAGAAGAAAGAACACATATCAAACTACTCAAATAATTGCTTCACTACGCTACACTTTCCATAAACATCGCCTTTCTTATTGGTTTTTTTTTTCCACTTTAAGTAGCAGAAATTATTTGGGGAGAAAATTAACTACAACTAATTCAGTGTTACAGGAAGGGGAAAATGCTTGTTAATGAGTCGAGTCAAACAAAAAATAAGTAACAATATATAAGTAAATAAATAAATACACATAGTGTTTATGCAACATCAGCTTCAACATTCAAAGCATCGATTTCTAAACTTTCAAATATACCGCTCGTAACATAAAACATCATTCGACTTTTGAGAAAAAATATTTCAGCGAAAAGGCCAGATCTTGCAAAGCACAATGAGATATATTTATAAAAAACGAAACTTGAATTACTCCTCCTTTCTTATTGCAATGCTAGCTGATGCTTGCTTGTAACTTTAAATCTCATGTGTCGCAAAGACTGTCATGAATAACTAAGAAAATTTTTTCATCAAAGATGGACTTTCATGAAGATGAGGAAATAATTGATTATTCTCCGCTAACTGAGATTCATATCCAGAAGGCGAACTGGATCCGGAATCCGGATTTTTTTATACTCGAGGCATCCGGATCCTTATAACCAAGCAAACAGGAGAAGACATAGTTCGAAATTCATAATTTCTGAGAGTAAGTGACGGTCCCTCATTTCTCATTCTTGCAATAGCAGCAATCGTAATAGTAGTCGACAACAGCAGCAGCAAGGATGATGATTGAGGAGAGAGGGGAGGGAGGGAGGATCATGCAGAGAGAGGAGGGAGCAGGAAAAGGCACCCACGTAGCGAAAGTTTAAAATTAATGACAAATGCTCGCTACGGCAGATACATGGACTCCGATTACGTCATTTTATTTATTCCATTTATCACCTTCGGCTTATCAGTTTCAGTGCCCTGATATGATATGGGCTGATAGTTCAGGATGATAGGTGATTAAAATGTAACAACAAATATGCATTCTGCAAACTGCATTTATCTCATCCACAAAATTTAAAATGAAATTATAACTGCTAACACACTTTTGCGCCAAATATTATTGCATGTACTCGCATTTATATATTTATCTACACTACAATGCATCGATCGATACAGTAAAAGCGTCTGAACGCGCTAAAATACTGATAAACTTCTACATGCACACCGAGAAGATATTAGACTTGAAACAGGAATGAATGGATCAACTTTAACATAAATTCGACAATTTTTTCCGAACAAACTTACAAGATTCCGGAAATCAAAAGACATGATGAAGAATGAACTAAACGACGTCTTGCCTGTTTTCTGAGACATTTTTTGCGGCCCATCAGCTCAATCCTAACTTGAACTTTAGGAAGCTTCCGGATTTCTGTTCTGGTTTTGAGTGTATTTTAAATAAAAAAAATACTTAATATACTATTATTTGATGATATTATTCAGTTTAGTAACAGAACAGAACTTTTCACTCTACTACTATCTTTACATCTTTCTCACGCAAAAACTAAAACCTGAATATATCAGCCAATCATCAGGCGGATGAAATAAAATCTACTGTAAATAAATTAGACTTCTACAGCTGGTATAATTAAAGTAATTACTGAATACAGGCTCCATTACACAGTCTCCCTTGATGGCACCTATGAAGAATGATACCATCGATGCAACCGTTACAGTTTCCGCATAATCTGATATAATGTAAAATAAATTATTCGGTAGACCTACCGACATTCATTAAAAAGTACTATTTGCTATCGCCACTATTTCATAGCACAATTTTACAAACTTTGTGTAACTAAAATTTAAAAAAATACCAAACAACTCTAGGAGTAAGGTGCTTTGTTATTACACATACTGAATCAATAAAATTAAATTATCAACCAGGGAACAAATGACGAGTGCTTGAGAACTATCACATCCAATCAAACTTTATGAGTTTGTGCATCTGATTGTTGATAAAAGTCACTAGGTCTATTTTACATGAAAATAAGACAAAGGAAAAGTTTCTCCCTATCATTCAGCTAGTTTATCTACATCTCATCCTCAATTCTCCATCAATAGATTGCCGTAAAATATTCGAAAAAGTGTTGTTCAGTAATGAGAACTGTTTTGGTTCAACTCTTTCAATCATCATAATAACACTGATGTAAGAGAACTAGACCACCATCAGTCTTCTTCCCAGCATTCTTATCCAGAAATGTTTTCATTTATCTGAATTTTTTACGCTTACTCTTCCAACATCATTAAAAATGTCACGATGAAGAAATAAAGAAAGAAATAGAAGCTTCGAAGCATAGGTTTAATTATATAAAAATGGATGGTAATTTATTTGAATTTTTTACGCCTGCTCTTCCAGCATCATTAAAAATGTCAGTTTGTAGAAAACGTGAACGAACACTTCGGTCTAAGTGAGAGGAATATGATGCTTAACTTTCAATAGAGACACAAAAAACTAAGGCAATATCTAATTTGATTTACTTCTTATAACTTCATTACTTACACTCACCTGTTGACGATTCAATGACATCAGAAACTGATTGTTTGTACTACCTCATATCCCCGGATATTAAAAAAAAATTGGGAATGTGTTCCTGAATTTGAATGACAGATAACTTTTAGAAAGTAGCCTAAAGCCATAAACAGACATTTGGATGTATCTGTTGTCTGTTAAGTCAGATGGAAAAATACGCTAGAAGAGACTCCATTATTCAAATGGATTTAGCAAAACTTCATTTAAGTCTTTATATCCCTAATCAAAATTAATTACCACAACTATTAAATTCGTAAAACTTTAAAAATTTTTTTCTTTTATTCTCTGCCTGTTTAGAATGAATTTCTTAAACAAAAATCATACGGATATTACGAAAAAATATCTTTGTCTGAAAAGAAGGGAATAATATGAAAATGAATCGGAAATATTTTTGAAATGCGCATATCGCTGACTTTACTATTAGAGAATGTGGAGAGTCACAAAATATACGGCAAGAGAGAAGTGAGCTTATGCTGATCTACTCTTCAAAGATATCTTGAGGAAGGAGATATGTTTCAGTAAGGTGTAAAGATACTAGAAATAAAATCCATGGATCCACAAGAAGGAGAGAGGAAGTAAAAGAGCAACTAGAAGAAATAAGGCTTCTAGTTATCCGGAAACATGAATCAAAAGTTGCCATCTTTATAAGGAAAAGAGAAATTTGCGGCGATCTATCCATCCAAATCATGAACCTGAACAAAGATCGCCACTGTATGTATATGCGCATAAATGCACACAACATAGCACATTACACGTACACACTAAGCAAAGATCAAGTAACGTTATCAACAAGAAAGTATGATTATTACAAGCTGCTATCAGATCTCACTCTCTTCACCATCAAAATTCGAGCAGGCAATCTGATCCCTTGGCATCCCATGCACTGCACCATTTCTATCACAAATAATCGGACAGCATTATAATTTAATGTTCCGTGGACAACAACTATAAATAGTGATGATGACAGGCATATGCATACTACACTCCAACTGCATGCTTATTTACATTACTGCACTCTTTGCATGAAGTTAATGCACGCACACGGACAACCATTGGTCAGCAGTGTGCAAGACATACGCGCTACTATCCTGCAAAACATAAAGTAGTCGTTTCATTCATTTCTCCGTGCCATTTTATCAATTCTCCATAAAATTCGCATTCGCTTTCATTTATTTTCATCTATATTGCAAGTTTTGTTCCGACTGGATGCATGCATGCATTTACCTGTACAATTTCCGTTGCATACATCCACACGTACGTCAGACCTTACCCGTTTTCTTTTGTATGGAAGCGTTGCAATATTGCAGATTTCCCATTTCGATTAGTTCCGAGAATAAATGACTCGCTGCAAACTTTGCACCTTACCACCCTGCACATTTTGCAGCGTGCGTGCAAAATGTGTACGCATGAAATTCGTTGAAAAATTCATATCAGAAAAGAGTGGCACAGAAATAGCAGCTGCCATATGCATCAGTAATATTCTTTCTTGTCTGGCGCCCTCAACTAATCAACCAGCAAATTGTAATATTAGTAAGGGTAGGATAGAGAGTGTATATGCAGGGGCAAAAAGAGAAAAGAACACGACTTATGGGGACCATATAGAAATGAACGAGAATAATGGAGTGCCACCAAAAAAAGTATACAAACGGGGACCATCTCATCTGCAAAATGATGGCCAACTTGAATTTGAGAGAGGAGAATGAGAGAACACAGATGCCACGTATAGCACAGACACAGACGTGTAAAGAGACGCATAGACACGCACGCATACAGATGGAATACACGATGGGAAAGCATTCAGATTCTAAAGCGAAAAAACCTTTTGTTACATTTTTTATGAATGAAATTGAATAGTGGCAATGCAAAAAGTATTAACCTTCCGCTCGACCTGGGTCACGCGATGGTACTATCAGGTCATGTGATGGTACTTCTTGAAGAGACTTCTTGAGTCTAAAAGGTTAAAGGAGAATTGATTGGTGGTTGATAATCCCAGTGTCAACGACAAAATGACAACGTTCATATCGTTTAGATTTTATGTAATTCTACCGATGCATTTACTTTCTCAAGAATCGTTTACGTTTTTGGTTAGAATATCGAATTGTTCAGCAAGTTTATATTTTTACATTATTGAGAGGTCTTGGTTTCGATTCCAGCCAACCGTCAGGCTAGAAAATGAAAAAATTGCTGTCATATCTGGTCAGAAATAAAGGAAAATTTGATGTGGAGATATTCTTCAAAAGCTTTCTAGATGGATACTTTCTGTATACTCCTCACACAAATCACTAGTAGAGTGAAGTGATTCTTTTAATAAGAAGTTTTCGAGAATCAGATTCAAGACGCTTCCTTCACAGTAAGCATTTTTTAGGCCTTTATGTTTACTTAACAATGAAATGATAACATTACTAAATGTGTTCCCGGAAGTTTGACCGATCAACAAGTCAAAACATTCGTTGTTGTAAAAATTGCCTATTGCTCGAATAATAAATCCTAATTATAACTAATTATCATGAAGAAAAACATAATGTTAAATTGATAAGTACTCACCTTTCATTCATCCGCAGATGAATAAAACATACGGGTCGCATTCAGCAAGCGTCAATGAATTTGCGTTACGAGAAATACGTCATCAGACGTGAGCACTGCTATCCTGAATGGTACATATGCCCGCACTACTATTGGCTCACCCAATCAATATGTTTTTCTACTTCTCGTCATTAGGACCATCTCACAGATTCGAAAAATGTGCTACTCATTTAAAATAAACCAACCATTCCCTTTTATATGTCAATACGTGAGAGTCTATAGGACGTACGTGTATCCGTGAGAGTCTATAGGACGTACGTGTATCCATACGTAACTATACGCTTGCGCACGCACGTACACTCCCACACAATAGTATGTAATCGATTGCTCTTATTACATATCTCCGTGCCCTGTGTTCTTTACCCGCTTGTCTGCTTGTCTATTTTTTTCACTAGGGTTTTTATGTGTGGGTGAGTGTGTGTGTGTGCGTGTGTGTGTATATATGTATGTTTATATTTTCCTGGAAAAGTTTAAGGTTGACTCATGGCCTAAGGAAGTTCGACTTGTTCATATTAATGGGTGAGCTGAGTCGGTTCACGTAAGAGGTCACTCTCTCAGTCTCTGAAGTATAGTGCAGATGCTCGTAATGATCGGTCAATATTCTCCCTTCTTTGGGTCAAACTAGAGATAAGGGTCAGCAGTAACATAGTGCCATAGCGAGAAAGTAAGTTTAATGAATGGAATGGTCAGTCCTGTAAATAACTCTTCTACTTTAGCTATAGTTAATTTTTCCCTCTACATGATAGAATTTTGCGAAACTGAAGAAAAAACTTGGAAAAAAAAAATGAACGTGCAAAGAAAAAGAACTCGTTCTGTCGCAAGTGAACAACACTTGAGGAGAGGAAGTAGCAGGCTGATTTGTTAATTTATGCCTCTCATGCTGTATTCATGAAGTTCGACACCTGGTTAGTAAAGCAGCTGCTGCGAATGCTTCTTTATGAGACATCTTTCTCCCAGACTACGTAGATTTCAAAATATATCATCTGATTTCAGCGCTTTTCCCCGGTGAATTACGGAGAATAATCAAATAACTGTTTGTGAACCGTGTCATGTAAGTTACGTATTCGATAAAATTGTGAAAAACAAAATATATTTTGATGAAACTGTGATATTGGCATAGGAAGAGCGAACAGCTTACTCTGGGCCGTATAAATAATAATCTCATAAAATTAGTTACAAGCAATATGACAGACTCACTGTAACTAGGTTCGATCGAATGTATCATGGTCACTTTTAAAGTGCTAATTAAGACAGCACTCCTAATTTGATTTTTAACCTTTTTTCAGAAACTAAGAATCAGGCAGTCTAGTATTCGGATAAAAGCATCCCGTTTTCTACTTCCTGAAATTACTATCAAACAAAATGGTGCAACTTAGGAATACGTGAGAACGTGTTCTCATATTCCTTTAGCCATCAGAACTCTACATTTAGCATGATGCCTTCTTGGGCCCATCCATTTTTCTTCCAATTATAACAAAAGCTTCTTTCCTTTTCTTCTCAACACCTAATAAAGCGACCGTCACGGACATATCCATTTTTTGTTCTGAATGCAGCTGTATTCATTCCGAATCGCTTGAAGACTGCTGCTATATCTGAAGGTGTTTTGAGGCAAAATAGCCTTTCTTCAGCGCTGATCAAGAAATAATTTTCATTTCAAATTGAAAAGTGTCTTCGACCTTCACTCGTCGATAATCCTCTTCCTGTTTCTCCTCTCTCCTTCCCACCCACTTTTTTTATTAATGAGGAAGATATGTATTCTACGTATAAGATAAAGTCCTTCAAGATCGATTGAAATCTATGTCCGAATCGATGAGAAAGCACGAATATTCCCTGTTCCTCTCTACTTTTTCTTATTCTCTCTTCCTTCATAACCACGTTTCTCAATTAGTGGTTGCAAAGTGATATTGCCAGACCAAACTTTCAAGGGACTGACATGGCAGAAGTGACTGACACCTGTCTTGGATGTGGTTTAAATGATGAAGAGTAAATTACAGTGTTGTAATACTACTCACATTTGATTAATTGATTTAACTGGTGACAGTGAGAAAGCTTGGGAGAATGCATATTAAACAGGTACGAAGAAAATCAAGGGAGGACAATCCTATATTCTAGAGAAAGGAAATCTCAGCGAGATTATTTCAGGAGCTTGTCGAATAAGCATCTTTTTCCGAGTTTAAACCGGAAAGCAGCTGCACCTTATCTTTAAAATTAAACTCTCAGCACAACCTTTTTTCTGTCACTGTCGCAGTAATTATGTGCAATTGACAGTCCGATGGTGACAGAATTATCTATTTGTCATGTTGGTGACGTACGCATATATTTAATTCGCCATTCTCCTGCAGCTGCACACTTGCATGTGTTGTACTTTGTGCTTTCATACTAGCTTGCATCCCTTCCGGGCGAACTTCTAATTCGACCCTAATTTCAATACCCATCATGTGTCAGTTGCTATAGGCAAATCAGTTTTGAGGGGCCGTATCATTATTTACTAAAATATTTCTATTCCGTTATTTACTCAAAGGATCAAATTGCTTTACTCAATTCTCTTTTCTCATGTTAATGCTTAATATAAAAAAATTTGGTGCTCAAAACGACAGGAAGTACATCAATGTTGTATTCGTATCAACTGAGGAGCTCATCTTTGATGGACAAATGCATGGGAAAAAGAAAAAGAATGGATTTTATGATTTAGTGAGATACTTTGTTATATTGGTAAGTAAGAAATATTCTTTCTAATTATGAATTTAGAAGAATATGAGATTTTGATTTTTTTTTTTGTGGAAAGAAAAGGCCTAAAAGGAAAACAGGAAGGCATTTATTTTTTTCTCCGAAAAGTATGTTTGAAATATCCCGAGACGAACGGGGAATTCCGAAATCATGCTCTTCTCAATCAATCGTTATTCCTGCAGGTTATCAAAGTAATTACTATGAACGGCAGCATATTACTTAAAATCCATTGTCATGTCTAGAAGAAGATGAGACTTCCTTTCGCATTACTTTTATCAGCAAGAGAGCTGGAAAGAACGATAAAAAAGAATGTTTCATTTTCCAAAAGTTTGCGGAAAAAATTCGGAAAGTCTATTTTAGAAGGGAAGAGAGGGCACTATCTCAAAATAGAATTGTCCCCCAATATTCTCCGATCGAAGATTGCAGAAATCTTTTCTTTCTGTTAATCATTCTCGGTGGAACGGCAGTATCGACGACAGCTACGTTCCCACAAATTAAATATATACACACACACACACAAACACACAAACACACACACACACACACACACATACACATACAATACACATACACACACACATAGATATACATACAATACACATACACACACACACACACACAACACACACAGTGATAGAGTAGGAAGAGAAGTGTAATGAAGGGGGCGATGACCCTTCTTGCCCCCCAACTATTCAAAACTTTTTTTTGTTGGAAAATTGAGGGACCATGTCACATAAATTGAATTCTCTATTTTTTCAATTAAATTTTGCAGCATTACTTCAAATCGTTGTTATGATAGCTTCAAATTCTTCAAATTTCTACTTTAATACATTATCAAATATCTAAAATCTAAAAATAATTTAGATCCAAATTATGCAGTTGATCGAAACAACTCCCGCTCCATCCTTCCTTTTTTCTAGCAAAATTGAGAATTGAATAAGATTCCATAATTTGATATACTTTTCTTCAGAATTACCTCTTTCTACGGAGAATTTGTCGAGTTTAGAGTTGTAAATATATTGCTGATTTTAACATTGAATTTTTTTGATATATCTTGTATGCTCTTTCTAAATTTCTTGATTCAAAGTTGGGGTCAGCTTTTTAAAAGGAATTTTCGGTATGTAAAAAGCAAAAGTATTCTTACTTGGATTATG
Source organism: Onchocerca flexuosa (assembly GCA_002249935.1). Classification (NCBI taxonomy): domain Eukaryota; kingdom Metazoa; phylum Nematoda; class Chromadorea; order Rhabditida; family Onchocercidae; genus Onchocerca; species Onchocerca flexuosa. Next base: position 545,168 of record KZ269988.1, on the reverse strand, counting down.
CTGAAGTAATGAAGTAACTCAAGTGTTCATCTGCAATTAAGCAAATAGGAGTGACTAAAGTCTATTATCTGTAATATTTTCGACTATCCTTATTGATAGAGATTGTACAATATGCACAGAATGCTCTTTTATCTATTGCAGAAAGCAATTCAAGGAGCAATAGTAGTGATGCGAACATTTTTATCTTTTTCTTCTCTGTGATAAAGGTTGGCAATGGTGCCATTCACGAAATCATTATAGTTTTGAAAATTCAAACTATTTCTGGAAAGATAAAAAAAATGATTAATTGGAATAAATTGTATTGGTTAAATAATTATCCATATTCTTTTTACCCTTCAAACAGAATATTGTGCACTCGAAGAATCCGTTTACATCACGATCTTATAATTGTGCTATGCAGATGTGACGGCGCAAATAAAGGACAAATATTTCCTTGATTATGATGTGCCGAATTTCATACTATTATCTCATTAGTAATTATTAATTGTCACTGATAATTTCAGCATTTTCATCTGTTATTGGCTACTACAACATCAGCATTTAATCTCTGTGCTGATTTTTCCTAGGTAAATTGTTTCGGAACTGAGCGATTCAAGGAAAGATCTTTAGGTCGCATATGGTTATGGAAGAGTCATTTATTCAAGAATTATAACCTGTTTTTTGAATAGATAATAATTCATTGTGTTCTACTGTGCAGTGGATGACTCTAAATTTTTATTAAGAGATCAAGTGCAAGAATGGATTAAAGAAGGAGTCAATCTTTAATAACTTCATTCGTGGAATGGAATTTTTGTTTATTACACTAAAGAAGAAAATGACTATCAAATTAATTATTGCTGCTAAGGTAAGTTTGAAATGAACACCGCATGCTAAGAATGAGGAATATTGGAATTTTTAATACGACACATTTTATTCTTCTTGATACTACTCTTCAATCTTTTTCAAAAAACAGATCTATTCAGATTGATAATTTTTCACGGCGGGGATTAATACAGAAAAGTACGAACTTGATTATCCGCGCGACTTTAGAAAGTATATTTATTTGCTCTCAAGATTCGAAATTTTGAAAATTGAAATAAATTCGAAGACAAATCAACTGATGATATTTGAGAATAAGAAGGAAGAAACTTCATTCCAGGATAAAATGATGTAGGAGTCCTTTTTTTACAAATGTACAAAAATGCAAATAAAAGCAAGTCGAATGGTGCTCGTGGAAAGCCGAATAAGAAATGAAAATGATACAAATCATGAAAGTAAGAGGTATAGGGATGGAGATTTGATCCAAATATTTCTGGTACTATTTGTCATAGATTAAATCTAGAATAAGAAAACTGTTGACCTCTATGTCACCTTGCTCATAATTAACACTTACAGCTTAACTTCACTAACAAGAATCAGAAGGAAAAATTCACTTCCAATGTAAATTTTGTTGAATTAGATGAATTATGAATGATAATAATAACAGCGATACTGTGATACACGTTTATATAAAAAATGGATGAAAATCAACGATATCTTCATCTTTGACCCGACAATCTTGATTTTCCTGACGTTATTTGGTCTGCTTTTTCCATTTCAACATGAAATATTTGGGAGACGTGATGCAGAAATTGGCCAAATACTCGGACTTCCTTTTTTGGCCCACCCTAAAACAGACTTTTGTCTTGATGCCAAAGGATTAAATTTTGTAAGAAATTTTTTTTAAATATTTCATACTTTTAATATTATTGAAATATAGCTAGTTCAGTGCACAACATTGTTTCATATCAATTTCTGGCTTCACATGTCAAAACCAATAACGAATTTCAAATTCTATTTAAAATCATTTAAGTCAGATTAAGCGGAATTTTCTGTTCCTTAAATAATCATGTCATCTGAATTCCTTGATCAGTATAAAAAAAATTGCTAAAGCAAAGATTATAAATTAATTAAAAATTTAATCAAAAATAAAATAAAAATCTATGTAAAAAAAAGTCAGTTTGTCATCGAAAAGTAGTGCGCCAGCACTGCTCCTTTCAGAAGTTCCATTCGTTTACTTAAAAAATTTTACTAAATCCATGAAATTAGAGAAAAAAACATTTCTTACAGCTTTTGCATTTGATTCAAGAATTCTCGGACTTTTTAATGGATAATCTGATTTAAATGTTTTTTTTTTACTAAAAATTTTTGGATTTTTTTTAGAATTTGATATTGCATGAAGTTTTTTAGGTCGTTTAACTACAAAGCGCAGAAATTAGCATAAGTGCTTCAAGATTAGCAACCAATATACTTGAATGAATACTCAACAATACTTGAATATGTGCCAGAAGCCATCAGCATACCTCCTAAAAATACGACTTTAACAAAAGTTCGTCAACTTTTCTCAATTTAGGTTTGTGGCCTTCGTGTAGAAGTAGGACAATGAAATTCGTGTGAATAAGATACATGAATTTTAATAAAGCTAACAAGGAAGTATGTCGAGAGTCTTGGTGGATGATTACTTCTTTTCCGCCATCAGAACTACCGTATAGAGTCATATTACCGACGCGGATCGGAATTTTATGTACACCCAAAATGCCAATGATTATCGGTAATGATTGCGGATTTCAGAGATGATTCCAGAGGAGAAACATGCTTGATGAACTCTAAGCGCTTTCAAATTCTGATTTGAAAATTGATTTTTGGATAAAATTGCCGTAGATGTAAGTGACGATCAAAACTGATCACCATATAAAGCCTTACTAATCACTAAATCACGCAAGGTGGGATCACAAAAAGAATTTCTTCAGCTCAGCAAAGTTTAATATATGAGTTATTTTGCAGTAAAAGAAAGAAACAGAAATAAAGATTTACTTGAAATAGCAATTATGAACAAGTTGATGATCAGAAGAGATTTGCATAACATTTGCCTTGAAACTTCAACTTGTCAACTAAAATAATTTAAAATCGTATGGCCGCATATTTTCTTTAAGCTAGGCCAGTTTCTTTGCCAGAGTGTCTAATCACAGTACAGGAGTTAGTCAAGCTAAGCTTGGTTTCAACTCTTACTTGCATGCCTTTTCGCAATAATTGCCAGAATTTAACGGGAAATGTTGCTATATTTATTAAGCAGATAAAATCGTCTAATCTACAGCTTCAGAAGAGACAAATATTTTTTAAGTTTGCTTTTTTTAAGGAAAGTTTTTGAGTCCTATCGGAGGTTGACAAGCATTCGAATTTTTTATAATCAAATATTATAGAAAACTGGACGACAGACACATCTCGGCAATGAATAAAAATGGCCATCACTAAAAGATGATTATATTTATACTCATTAAATGAAACTTGTGCTCTATGGGATAAGAAAAACTAGACGATTATATTTATAGACTCATCGCTGAAAGATCTTAATCGAAAATGAGCCATTATAAAATCTAAAATATTTTTTGTATCGATATCAGTACAGAATTTTGGGACGAAATTTTTAGCGGCGACGTTAAATGAGAATTTTGGTAAGGCATCGTGAATGTTATCAGTATTATTTCTCAAAATCACTTAGATGTTCAAGAGATTCACATGATTAGTTTGGATTCTGGATAAGAAATCAAACATCTATAATTATCAAATCACTGGAGTTAAGCCTAACATTTAAAGATTGTTTTATACATTACGTTAACACAACTACATAGATTTTAAAAATAAATAAGAACAAGGAAAATATAACAGATAATATGGTCTATCAGATTTTCAAATTTGGAACCAACAATTTTCTCATTCCACTATTCGTGATACTGAAAAGGACGTAAGAGTAGGATAACAGATAATTCATTGCTTTCCCATCAACGATAATATTATCTGCCGAGGCAATTTTTGAATCTCTATTGATAACGATTATCCTCAAACGGAAAATTAGATTTCTGGGACTTTATTCAGCCCAAGACCATCTCTTAACTTATCACTCTCATTATATCTCATTCGTGACAATTATGATATCATCCTCGTTGTACACCAATTACTGTTAATCTTTCAGCGAGCTTGCTGGAAGAAGATACGTCCAGAAATTCCTCTGCTACCATATTATATTAGAAATCATAAAATTCTGATAAAATGAGGTAATCTTTTCTTTTAAATTCTTCCAATTTTCAACATCATATGCCATAAGGAAAACGGTAATTTCATGATTTGGACATTTCAGTTAAATATGGAGGATGAAAATCGGCTTCTTTGATATTCTAAAACCATTTTAACCTTCAATTTTCCCAGTTCATTTCTAAATTTACTAAATTTATGTGCCTTAGAGCGAAATTTTAAGATTTTCTATCATGCAAATCAAATCTTTCTGCTGAATCGACCAATGTTCTTCTAAAACAAAAAATTCTTTCTTCTTTGACTCTCAGATTTTTCACTTGCAAATTGCGGATTTCACAATGAAATTAAAAAGAAATTCCCTATAGATATTTAAATTCTTAAAAATTCTTTAATTGAGTATGACGGGATGCAGCACCATCTGAAGCTATTAAATATCTTTGAATTTTACATGTTTAATTCACTGGACATCAGAATCAAACTTTATGCTGTAAACTGCTGCGTCGACTAACAGTCTTCCATAATAATCATTATTTGATGCCTTTCGATTAATACACAAAAATTTTAGTTCAATTACATCATTACCCATTACAAATATACCGAATATTTTCCAAACTCCATCGGGATATCCCGGTACATCGAGACTGAACCTAGACTCAAAATGCGAGCATAATATAATAATGAATTCGATAAGACTAGCAACAATTACAAAATGGAGAGAAGTTAACAATTCGAAAAATAATACATTGCGGTTAAGCTGTATTTTTCAAAAAACAAACTCAGAGAAAAGGTTTCACAGCGGAAATTGTCGCTAAAAGCCAACACTTCGGCCAGTAATGATGAAGTTGTTCTTGAGCTCGAAATATTCATTCCACTAAGTAAAAATCAAAAGAATCAGAACTTGAAAGGAACTTTTTTATGAATGAATGGATGGAAAAATGGAATTTGTATAAAAGCAGTAATACGAACAATTACATGCAAAATGATAAGAGTAATTGTGTGTGCGTTACAACTTGTAAAATAATTAAACTTAATCATGCACTTTGCAATTCATATTAAACGGAAATTCATTGACATATCAAATTATTTTCTATTTTAAATTCGTTTTTTCAATTATTTTCTATTTTAAATGAAATGTTTCTCTTAGTTTTTAAAATTTCATCGATCGTCTCAATTTTGCAAATAAAATAAGAAGACAATTTTAGCTTATTTAGGTAAATTATATTTTCCATGAAACCTATAATGCCGTCGAGTAAAGAGATAAGTTAAGCTCGATGAGAATTTTTCTCTCAGAATCATCTAAGCAATAACATTTCTCCATTTCATCGACAAGTGCAATTTCAATCGTAATCCACGGCTCCATTCCGCAAGAATCTGATCAGTTCATTGGGAAGCACTTGATGATAGCATGATCCATTGTTATCACCGATATCACCACTGATTTCTGTCTTAAGACAACATATTCCAGCTAAATTACACGAACTATAACAGGGATGAAGCAAGATAGATCGTCCAGCAAGCCTTTTGAGTGTTGAGGGTTTGGAAGTCGTAAGATGAAGTAACGTTGGACAAGATGGCGAAGCTATTTCAATTAATTTCGAGCAAATTTTCAGCTGCAGCTGGCAAACCTGAAATAGATTAAAAGAAGCATAAAGGATCACTTGACAACTTCATTAGAATGGTAGTTGTAGTAGAAAAAATAACAAACTCTTAGTATGGCAGATTTATAAGTTGGCATCCTGCGAACTTCAGCGATTTTCATCATTTGTTCATTGGTACCAATAAAATTTTCATTATTCGGATATTTACCGTTCAGCAAATAACTTGATATTGATACTTCATCGTTTTGCTTAATGCTATAAATTCAATTGTGACAGTCTACGAATATAAATGGATTTGTGCTTTCAATAAATTTCAAATAAATCAAAAAATCACTTCATTATTTTGCAGCCCATAAGTTTTATGTTTACAAAACATTGAAAGAATATTTCAATCAGTCATTTGTTATTCAGATCTTGCAACGTTTTCAATTCGTAATATAATCACAGTGGTTTATTTAATGATCTAATTAACAGCATCCTCAAAGGCTTTAAAAGCAATCAAATACTTATTCCGATATTCATGCAAGTATCACGCCTCTTCATCTGTCTGAGCACTGAATGAATCTTCACTAATACAGTCTTTAACAAATTAATTTTAAATAATTTGGATTATGTGTTAATGTGAATCTTCTTAACGGATCGCAACAGAATAGATTATTTGATTAAAAATAGCATTTCTTAACTTCTGAGCATGCTAATGACCACTTCGTGATGCGATTTATGTTGAATAATTTTTCAAGCAGCAAAGCATATCTGAAACATAATTAATTGCCTGTTATAAAAATTTTAATAATAAACTACAATAAATGCAAATTTTTGAACCTTGCAAACTTTAAATACAAGATCCTGAAGCAATAAAGGTTCCCATTAAAAGATAGGCGAATAGATACAAAAAAGTCAAACTTTGAACACATAAAGTTCTTTATTATAGAAATTTCAATGTCTGCTTTTTTTCAAAGAACAGTTTGGAAACTCATTTAATTACTAGTTCGCACAACGAACGAATGATGATCTTTTCTCAAAGAATTACAAACATAAAGACGACATAAAGAAGAAATCTTTTCATCGTTTATATGCTCAGTTATAGCTTTCTCAGTATCATCTCGATGATACTCTCTCCGGAGAGCAACATTGCGATCAATTTTTGGTAAATATTTCAGGACAGAGCTCGTGAAAGGCAGGATCTTGGATTAAATATGATCAAACTTGACAGAAAAGTGCAACACATGCAATATTTATCATTTTGGAGTTTGAACTAAGCACCAGCTGTCATTTGTAGTTGTTCAATAATGACATTCCGAAATACCGTACAATTAGATAATAAAATGAGAAGAAAGATTAATTTAATAATTCAAAGAGGATGAACCAGAAAAATCTTCAAATGCTTTGAAGGCGTGGATTGTAGATGCATTTGCTTGTGAGCTTTCAAATTTATAATTTAATCATAAAATGAATTTCAAATTAAAAACTTCAAATTGAAGGTTATTAAAAAAAATGTTGTTTAGGAGATATGTATGCGAATTCCGATCACTTTTCCAAGCAGATTTTTTCAAAAACTTCTGTGACGTCAATGTTGCCATCCGTTGTTTAAATTAGTTCTGACTCGACCAAGTTTATTAAAATCCTAACACTTAGCATAATGCTTTCTAGATTTGTTAAAAAACCTTCGAGATGTATTAAACATTCACTTCAACAAGAAATTTTAATTAAGAATTGTCGGAAATGGTCAAATTTATGACAGAAAGGAATATTTGTGAGAATTCGATTGTCATTGGAGAAAAAAAAAGAACATGGAATGGATGAGAAATGTGCGAATACATATGAAAGCAATTATGGAATGAGAAATGCTTGCTGGTATGATGAAACTGATGAATGTTTTAAACTCAAACAAATCAACCTTCTGATAAATATTTGTCGCTCTCGACACTCCTCCCTTCGCTCTAACAGACATTTCCCTCGAATAATTGCTCGTGGTTCATTATAAACGATATTAATTAAGTTCTCATACTCTATTCTTTAATGAACAATGAGAGGCAATCTTACCCTTTTGTTGTTGTTTAGTCAGGATTCACTCGATTATTCCCTGGTAATAACTGCAAATAAACATTCTTTTTCTCACTGTTCATTAGCTTCTTTTCTCATCCATTGCGTTTTACCCGAAACAAATGGCTTACGTAGATCGCAATCCAGCGAAATTATCATTGGACATGGGTTGAATTTCGCAAACGTAACTAAGTATTCTATACGAATCTCAAGAAAAGAGTGCTTCGAGAACCAGAACTAAGGCTGAAATGGAAAGAAGAGCTAGATTCTACAATATCTCTTGTGAGGATAGTGAATGAAACACATGCCAAATACAACTATACGTTATTCAGAAGAGATTTTGTAGTAATCAACCAGCCATCTAATCACTTCATTATTCGAACTCTAACGAGTCTTATGCTAAAAATAATTACGGATTGAATAATTAATGGTCGTCTTAACAACAACATTAATTAAACTAGAATACTTTGGACAAATAGACGCGATGATCTGTTTCTGTGAGAAATTCATTGAGCATCGGCATGCCCTTGCTATACACCGACAATTAGCAAAGTGCGAGGGAAACGGTTAATGATGGGAAGACAAGAAGTTAAGCAGAGAGCAACTTCGCTCGATAACTTGGCTTCCTTTCGCTAGTCCGACACTTGGCTAATTGGCATATTTGCATGCTTATGGAATGAATGATTCAATTAGCACGCGAGCCATAATTTATTTGAAGCAGCAATTAGTAATTATTATTCGGTGAAGGTAAAGAAAAGGAAGGAAAGATGGAGGAAAATGCCATGACGTTATTACTCAGTCAGTCCAACTTTTCTCATGTCAGCTTCACGCTCCAGTGGATCGAATTGGCCGTTTTCTCACATTCTTCATTAGAAGAGTGATTTGTGCATTTGTATTGCACAAACACTCATCAGAATCCCTCCTCATATTCTGCAGAAAAATCCAATTAATTTGACAATAATAAGTAGAACATAATTAAGATTTATCTACTCTTGTTTGCTGATTCGAAATGAGAAATTAGCGTCAGAAATCTGTGGAAGTAATTTCATCCAGCAAGCATTCATGTGCTATTGCATATTCAAAAAAGATGTATTCGTTGTATTGATTTCACTCAGCACTCACTTCCTCGAAATGAAATGAATTATTAATTTAACGAATTTATTAAAAATAAGCCAGAAAACTAAAATATGTTACAATTACGTGTTTCATTACGTTTTCTGAAAAAAAAAAAATGTTTTCGAAGACAAAGTTAATTTTAACTGCTGGCCTTTGATCCCTATTGTATTTCTCTTTAGTTTGAGTTAAATATCAAGATCGAGTGATGATGACTGAGCGTAATTTAGTGAGTATTCGGATTAATGGAAATCAATGTCGAATGAAATAGCACTTATCAAGTTTGTCTTTATAGATCAGATTTCAGCGACACAATCTTTCATGACGTTCAAGATCACTGCTTGATTTTTATAAATACATACCCTAAAAAAGTACATATTACCTACTTTTTATATTAATACCAACGGACTAAAACGTGTGCGTTCACGTCGCTGAGAAAAGTGAAAGGAAGAATGGGAACAAAACAGTCGTGCAAGTGTATTGATGAATAAGTTATGTCAGAAGGAGCTGTTTCATGCATTTGTGAATTCCTTCCAAATTTAGAGAGCGAACGGAAATACCAATATCTTTCGGTTGAACGGAATATTTAAAGTGCAGTTTCCTTTTAGACATGAAGCAAATGCTTCTCGGAGATAAACAACCTTGCTAATCATGCATGGAAGTTCCCAAATAGCAGTTATTCAACCTTTCCAGCAATTCCTTTCATACATGTTTGTTCGGCCATTCAAGCACCTTTGCTTCATTGCAATTGCTTAAAGTATAAAGTAACATGGATAGTGCAGCGGCAGAACAATTCGTAAATTACTGAAGTGAAAACACATTATAATATGCCAAGATTACGATTCCATCATTTTCAACAGATTTACATCTCCTTAATTGCATGACTCATGTAATCAGTAGATTACTTGAATAATAATGTAAACTGATATGTGATACGAGAAATATAGGAAAATGAACGAATTCAAACATACCAAACGACAAACAAATTAAATGAATAGCAAACGTAAAGGAAGCACTTGGAAATGTCTCCAAATAGCTGAATAATCAAGCCATAAGCCTAACGAACAAAACATGAGCCAAGATTCAGATTCAGGATGGATTTCAAACTACCAATCATAAACACATTTGCAATGCGTTTCATGCAAAATGGATGTAATTAAGGATATCGGGAATTGAATTCAAAGAATTCGTTTTTGATTTCCTCTCAAATAACCCTTTCTATAATATTAATTTTAGGTTGAAAGGAGAAATAATCGAATAAATTTTTATTGCGAACAAATTGATCGATAGATGTTTAATAGATTCGCTCAGTAGTTTGCAAGCCAAAAATGCCCAACGAAACATACAAGCACTTTGTACTTGGGAACAATAATTCGATAAGCTGTATTTCTGAACTGGAAAAATGCAAAAGACACTAGTTTAGCCCTTTATAAAGAGAAGGCGAACAAAATTTTCCTTTCATAAAAAGAAAATGGAATAAGAACTTCATTAATATAATAATTCTTTGTAAAAAAGAACAGAATCCGTTAATAACTGCAAAACTTCCTTTTCAACACCGAATAATCAATCCAGTGTTAAAAAGTTTTTTATACCTCACTGCAACGAAGATCTCGTTCGAAAAGTGTGTCCAGAATATGCATCATAAACTATGAAAAGTTATGCTTTTTAAACAGGAATGAATAGTCAGCCCAGAGGACTTTGATTCGTCATCAGTCCTAAAATTATTGTCAACTGAATATTTGTCTTTTCCAACAAATTGTCTTTTCCAAACATATTTATCTTTTCCAACAAATCCCACATTTCACTTTTCCACTACTTCAGAATCTACTCAGTGTGCAAGCAAAGCTTGTCTAGTCATGAAACATCAGGAGTGTGATGATCCATGCTGTTGAAATGCGCGAAACGATGTTTAATTATATTCGATAGAAAACTGTTGTATTCTGATTTATCCAATCGAGAATATATCGCCCTTATCATATTCAGCTTCAGTGATTGATGAATGCATTATATATATTTGTGTTTAATTACCAGATTGTTTCCAAGAATAGAACAAAAGTTAACAACTGAAGATAGTTTTCATTTATTTTAAATATCTGAAATATTTCTGTGATTCATTTGTGTACATTCATGGTGAGAAGTTTTGAGGACTGACAAAGATACTTCAAATTTAATGCAAATGACCATTTGACCTCTTCTATCACGCATTTTTGCTCCATGAATCTTTCGAATCAATCAGAAGACAATTCCATAAAGATATTCATTGGAATGTTGCAAGATACGGGATACATTTTCTGTATTTTCATCGTTATACATTTAGCGCTGAATATATCTTGAAATGACTGAAATACTGAATTATCCATTGCTAAATAAACAATATTACTTACTTTTTGTTTTTCCAAGAAATTTTTGCAGCGTTTATGGTTTATAGAATTCTTGCAAAATCACATTTAGAATATTGGAATGGACAAATTAAATGAAATCGAAAATGCTATTTTAAGAAATGGCAGTCTTTCCTCAGAAAGCTTCAAGCACATTTTCTTTCGATTCTGTTGCAGACACATGAAATACGAGTGGTAAATCAAGATTTTTGGCAAGCAAAAGTAGTAATTTGATTAATTTTGTTGCAAATATCAATCGTATCAAACTAAACTCTGTTTGATTTCAAGTGTATTAGTTTATGCTACTGATGATTAGTTGTTTGTTACATTATTCCACCCATTCCTGTCGTTTCGATATAATTTCAAGTGTCTTTTTATTAGCAACAGCTGCGGCAATTGTATGCCTCTCTTTTGCTCTATTGATTGCTGTTAAGCAATTAACTGAAATGAAATTAAACAGAGTTGTTTGATACTTACAAATACAACTCTTCGTCCTTCATGAAATATTCATAAATACAAAAAAAAGGAAGGAAATAGAACTCATTTATTATAATTAATTTTTGTAGAACAAAACAATCGATATGTTTTCTGTAGTCTTATTTGCTATGAATACTACTGCTTCAAGAATAAAGATTACACGATGTTCGTCTACTTTTAAGGCATTTTCAATATAAGTTAATATATATAATACATGCTAGAAATCTCATCTCAAAAATGATATTTGCAGAAAATGCAGCAAAATTTTTTATTTCATTGATATATTACTTAAGGAAAATGGGTGACACGAGGGAAGGAAGGAGAATAAGAAGAAAATCGATCAAAGAAAGGGGAATTCGAGAATTAATCATGTATGTTTTCCTTTGTGTTGATCTGCTCAATGCTTCATCGATTCATTTAAATTATCTATCTTGCTTTCATTTGTTTTCAGGAGAAAAGCTAATTGTTTACAACAAAATAAACGCAAAGGTTTCAGCATAAAATATGCAAAATAAGGAAGATGGAAATAAACAATGGTAAAAAGGCTCAACTATGAAATTTATTGGACTCCTACAAAACAGATATTGGCTGATGTAATTTTTCCATGGTAACAAAACGTTTTAGGTATTACAGTACTCTTCATAGAAGTGTGTAGTTAGTGAAAACTGTGGAAGCAGTATTAATAAAATGGTCATCGAAGTCGGCAATGCCTGTTCAGCGGATTGTTATAAACTTTCTTAGTGATACAACTTATTAAGTTTCTCCAGTGGATGAAACCACTGACTGAATCAAACTGATGTCAATCACAACTGATCGTCCCTCCAAAAAGGTTTAGTGGTAGTTTGTTCGGGATTTTTATCCATTTTTAGAGCCTGTTAAGCTCTTGAGATTCTCGAACAAAAAACACCGTTTCTACCAGAAGCAGGTTATTTTTATTTGTTAAACATCATGTTTATAATATACGATCCTTCATTCCATTTGATAAGAAATTCTCCCGCTGATATTAACAATCAGAAACAGTAGCCACTTGCTCTGGCCCAATCGTCTAGACAACATGATTTGCCTAATCGTTACACATGCAGCCCCTCTTGGGCATGTGATTTGACGAACGATGGGAAGAATCCTTTAAACTTTAATATTGAACAAAAAGTTAGATATTTGGAATTTAAACTGCAGTCTTGTTAATAGATGTTTTCGACAAGAATGGAAGATAATTTAAATTTCATCTTAATTTCAACTGGAAAAACAATCTTATAATAGTATTTTTTCACTATCCTTACTAATCTAGTTTTCAGTTCAACTGACTCTTTCACTCGAAAACATTAATACTCTAGAGAGCACTGCATTTGAAAGATGATTTTTCATTCAGCAAGAAGTTTTATCTCTTCCTCATATCTTTTGGAATGTTCAAAATTTTAACAGCAAAGAAACAATTTGACAAAGCATAGAGACTTTCGTCTCGTCCTTAAAGCTTCTCAAAATTAGTTCATTCTCTTGTACTTTGTTTTCAAAATCATGCATTTTTCGCTCATGAAAGCATTGAATTACTCATCGCTCATTATTTCATTTCAAAGAATACGTTATTAAAATGCAGTAAATTTCGTTTTTTAATTCGATTTTCTTTCTTTAAAAAAGTAATAAGAATGGAAAAATAATAGTTCACAAAAATTATTTTTTATCAGAAAAGTATATCAATAACTGTTTTACAGAAACCATAGCTAAACAAAAACATATGGCTAAACGTTGACACACGTATATTTCCTCAAAAAATTAATATCCAGCCAAATTTGCTTGTAGTAAATTATTAATGAAGCAAATTGCATTAATTTTTTGAAAATTCTGGTATTCTGAGAGACTAATTTTTCTTTGAAAGAAAACAGAGAACAGGAAAAAATGCGAGTGAAAGGAAAAGTCTTCGCTGTATTTTCTTTACTCTATATTTTCTTTACATTTAAAACTAATTATTCTTTCGTCCTTTTCCATTTTTCTTTCATATAAGAAGTAGGACGCAACAATAAACTATAAATTACGAATAAATTATATTGCAGTAAAACTAATTAAGTAAAAAAATAAATCTGGTTTCATTTGTTTTTTAAATGAGTATAAGTTCTGATTACGTTTTATTTTAAAAGATAATTACTTTACATCTTGAGTTTTGACAAATATTACTAACAAAACCCAAGTTTTAGGAATTAGTTCTAATACAAGGCCAATAATTTGAAACCATAGAGGTATATATAGCATGCACTTCTGAATTTGCAAAGCACATCGTACCACCTGCACGGAGAAGCTGTCGTTCCTAAAATTTATCAGGAACTTAATTTTCACTAGTCGTAGTTTCTCATTATATTTTAACTCCTCTAATTCGAATCATTTTTTATTTTACTTCTCTAACAATGAAAACAATTGAAAGAGCAACCTCCATACCTGTCTATTGATATCACCAATGCAAATCCAAGGTACAGGTATTTTATGGGCATCAAACGTAGCAACAGCAAATTTGGAATGATCAAGCGCGTTTGGAAAACTGATATTAAAAGGCAGAATAACCTTTTTTACATCTAGAACCTAAGAACATAAAATATGAAATTTCAATACATAATTTAATCACAAATTCATTTATATATCTTTCAGCATAGCTATTTTAGACCGACAGTTAATTATAGCAGTTTTCAACCTCGCAATATATATATATATATATATATATATATATATATATATATATATATACATATATACATTTGTGCATAATTTTTATCCATTTCGAAAAATATTTGAATAAAGAAAAGTAAGGATGGGAATAAACTATATAATTAAGTCACGAAGGTGAAACGATATAAATGAATACCTTAAAAGGACTATAATTACGGCACCAAGAGTGAAGATTTTTGTTTCTTGGGGTTTCATGCTGCCAAGTTTCTGTTTTCAGTGAACTTTTAATTGCGGGTGCGACGAGGTCGAAGTAAAGATCTGAAATAAACAAAAAATAAAGTTTGAAACAGATACTGTACCGAGTTAAATTCACCGGACAAAAATATTAGATGAAAGATTTGACAAAATGTCATATTCCAAAAAAAAACAAAAAAAAAAAAAAAAAAAGCAATCGTGAATTTATGTAAGTTACTGCCTTTGTCGAATGCACCAGTTTTTGCGAAGTGAACAAATTCGCGGCCTGCAGTTGAATAGATCACAACACGACTAACATAAGGAGCAGTATGTTGATATTTTTTTGACATCACCTCAAATTGATAATTTTGCTTCAAATTGGAAATTAAATGCAAATTGGTTTGCTTCCAAACTTGCTTTCAAGTCAAATGGTCGTAAAAGTCTGAGAACATTAATTTCGTTTGAGACCTTCAATGTTCTGATCCAGATTTTTTCTTTTTTTTTTTTTTTTTTACTATTTGAAGATTTTAAACTAACCTTCACAAGAATAGGTACGTTTTCGGCCATTTGAGCAGGGAGTCTTTGTGAATAAATAAAAAGATGATTGTAGTATAACTGAATAGCTGAGAAAGATTCAAAATTAGAAGCTTCATCAATCATTTTGAAAACTCAAAGACCAAAATTAAAAGACAAATTTCATTATTTTCCTGGCTGAAAATTTAGGGGAAAATTTACTGATCAGAAACGATGCGTGTCACCCAAATTTTCAAGAAGTTCAAGTTGAAAATTACCAATTTTATGTAGCTGTGAATAGGACATTGAAAGACATAATCCCATTTGTCCATAATGAAGTCCAGTGACTGGATATTCATAGGTATCGTTTCTGGGAAATTTTGGTACGCTGTGTATCAACCAGAAACCATTACTTTTCCCAAATACTACAACTCCTGAAAAATTCACTAACTGAATTGAAAGAAGAATACTGAATAATTAATCATATCAACTTGCAATATCATTAGGTATCAAAAGATAACAGTGAGTTAGATTTAGAGAAATAACAAAGATGCTCTGATAAAAACTGTCCAATGAAATCTCAAATTATTCCATAATTGCCATTTTTAATACTAAAGTGGCTGATGTTTTTAATTCCAAATACAGCTGGTAAGATATGGTTTTCAGGCTTTCCACAATATTCCATACTTTTATCAGTTAGAGTTCGTAATACTGAAATTTTATGCTCATAAAAAAATGGAATGATTAAAAATGGTATGATTATCGTTGAGAAAATCTACAGCCATCTAATAGCTGTTTTATTTACATATAACTAAGCAAATTTAACTTATTAATAAATATTAACAAATGTCTGCTGAAAGATTGGTCCAATGCACTTGGTAAATCACATACCTTTAGTATGTCCCGAAGATCCTGACAACGTGTCATTGTTGGGATATGGAAATTCATCATTATACATTATACTGAAGACCTATAAAATAATAGCGATTTACTACGTAGTGCTTGGTCAAAAACTTATACTTCATTCTCAGAGCATAATAACGATATTGATTCCATTACTTCATAATTCAAAAATAAGTCGATAATATTAGTTTCTTCTTTGTTGATGTGCACTGTCTTGAAATAACTGAATAAAGGATATCATTTAATATATATAATACATTATAAATTATGAACTATGAATTAGCACTGAGGAAAACAGCTTCGCACAAGTATTTCTAGGACAGAAAACAAAATTCTTTGGGAATTTTTTTTTCTTGATGTCAAACAGGAAGAAATACTAAAAATTACCTCGGGATTGTTTGTGACATCATAATATTGCTGCAAAGTATATCCAATAGCTTGATTTGGGTTATCGATATCGACTGCCGAAAGTGACCACTTCTGATCGTTAACATCCATATATAAGAACGCAGAACCATCACGAATTGATTTTACGGTAGATTTCTTTATGCGGCCAATTTTGTAAAATATAAACCTAAGTAGGAATATGAACTTTCACAAGATTTGAAGACGATTGAAAAAGTTAGATTAAGTCTGAAAAAACTTTATTTAAAACTTGTTGTCAGAAACATACCAATCCACATCTCGGTTTTCTTGGTCACGGCACTGGAAACTAAGAGCGATGCATACGTGAAGAATCAGTGAGAACAACAAGCTTAATTTTAGAAACATTTTTCTGAAAAGCATAATGAAACTTCACTGAAAACTCGAGACTTCATTGAAACATGAAACTGATTGATACTAGCAACCTATCATTTATACTCATAATTTCAAAAGTTAAAAATCTAAAGCTTGAAAAGCAAAAGCAATTTAGAATACCTACAAAGAAGTAGAAAACAGTTGTATTAAAGGTTGCAAATTAACTTATTGTCTGTTCAGAATTTTAGACTTACCAAACTTCATCGCTGTTGATAAATCATAAGCAATGAATTATACAAATACATTTCTTTAACTTTTTTGATTCCAGTCATTTTTTTTTTCAATCTGAATATCCGTTTGATTTTTATTCTCTGAAAAAACTTGATTAAAAATCATTCCATTTCGTGTAATAATCACTTTGATTAATAACCACTTTGATGAACTTTGGTTCACAACCATTTTATGGAATTTACAAAGACAACTTTCACAAGTCACTTAAGATACAGTGTCGGCGTGTATTGCACTGATTAATAATAAAAAAATTTACTGTACAATAAATAAAGGAATTAATTCCTGATATGTATGACTTCAAAAAGTAGAAAAAAAATTATAAAGACAGATTGTTGTTAGATAGGACAGCAGTGGCTCATATATCAATACAATACAAGTATGGATTAGAACAGATATTTGTCATGCCTATTATACAAAGTCCTTTGGAAGAAGACTGAAAGATTAGGATTAAAAGACAACCGAAAATTACGTCATGCTTTACTCACCGTGACGTAATTTTCAGTTATCGTTTATAGTGCAGCGAGGTTGTACTCGCAGTTAAGTGCAGATGAGACAGTTGCAAAGTGAGACTGCTGATGTATGAAAATGCTGCAGGTCGGACTGCAGATGAAACTATTGCAAGTGCATATAAAAAGTACAGAGGTGAAATTTCTCGTTCCAAATAAACAAGCAGCTTTATGGAATCAAAGAGGGCAAGTCAAAACAAGTATTTATCGATAAACAAGAGCTGATGAATGAATGAATGACAGTCTCAGTTCAATAGATATTAGTTTTGCAATTAGAGCCGCAAAGAAAGCAAAGAATTCATGCTAGATCTATCGACATATTTGAGATAATAGATAATTTTGAGGCATTTGAGCTTTGTTTTCGTTCAAAACAAAGCAAAGTTAAATATAATAGATTTTTTGAACTATTTTCAAGACAACCAAATACACGTATAAGCATGGTGGAATAAAATCCAAATAAAAAGCTATATACTGAATGAAGAATATTGGAAGATATACAGTAACAAGTCATCAGAGAACTTCGACGACATCCTAGTAATGCTTAACTAATTAAAAATGACAAAAACAACTTAAACTAGTGCTTCAAACATTCTCAAGCCTTAAATATTTCTGAATTTATTCAAATATCGTCGAAATTCTTCTGCAGAGTACAGAAATGACTGATGAAGCACTAATGATTTGAATTTGTATTTTGAAACGCAGCAGCTTTTTCGGAAACTGTGTGCATCCTTAGTTTTCAATCCAAAAAACCTAAATTAAATAAAAAGTTATGTTTAACCAGAAGGGAAAAGAATGATTATTCTTAAGCAATCTATAACTCGATAAGCGATGTAAAATCACAAATGCTCTTGATGATGGGTCACAAAAGGTCATAGGTCACGAAAGCATCTCGAGAATAAAGTTCATTTTATTCTTACAGAAGTAACTTAGAAAAGAGATTAACGCGTATCTTAGTGCTGTCATCCGATTTCACTTACTTCGTTTTGCGCCAAACAGAAGTATAAAATGGAGCCAATATTCACTGATTGCCATCACTACGTTTTTTCTTCCCTTCCTCCGTTTCTCTCGGATTTTCCAATTCATCGTCAACAACAGTTCCGTTTTTACCTGCAACAAATATAATCAATAATAAATTATATTGTAAAAGACAAATGATAAGAATATGGGAATGAAAAATGCTAGAATGTCGGCAATATAACAAATTACTATTTTATTTAATCAATATTAACTTTTTATAGAATTTTGGGATCAAGTTCTTTTGAATTTGAACGCCTAGTATTATATTGGTTCATATACCTTTTCTAGATCGTCCCTTCGAACTGAGAACGGCACGGAATGAAGGTACAGGATCATCTAAGGCAAGTAACTCCTGCTTTGTGAAAACCTTTGCCATGAAAAACATCCTTAAGAATACCATAAGAACCAGCTAAATCAAATTATTAATACAAATAAATTGCATTACAGGAAGTAATCCACAAATTGTTAATCCAAATGAACTATATTAATCTTGTTCATATTCGCCAATAGTGAAAATAACGGAATCTAGAAGCAAGCAAGAATCACATCCTCTAATTACAAAAACTTGACTAATTAAAGAGCACAAAGGAAAGGCTATACCATCAATGGAAACAGCATTGAAAATGTTTTTGTGTACTTCACAGCAAACAAACTAGCAATGCTGAGAATTTGAAAAAAAGTGAACAGATGGACGCGTTTCATGCGGACCAATCTCAACCATATATAATCAGGCTATAAACATTTATGGTGTAAAAAATTTAGTTCCAACACTTCAAAGATCAATATGCTTTAATTCATTTTCAACATTTTAGCAAAACCAAATTTATTCTTAAAACTCAGCAATTTTTTCTGAAAACGATTTTTTTTTCAAGTCTTTTAACAAACCTGATATTTGATAGGCATAAAAAGCATGGCAATTCTTTGGATAAATTGCAAACCGAGCATCGACATAACACCCATATACAAGAATATTCCAATAAGCACCGGAAGAGGAACCAACTGCAAGTCGATTATTTGGGTAAGATTTGCTTATTTCATTTTCGTTCAGTGAATGATGTGTTCAGATGAAGAAGACGTAAAAAGTATTCGCGTTGTAGATTCTACAGAAAACCATACCTTGATGACAGGTGTTATGAAAACTGAGAAACCAATTAACAGATGAGCTATTATTGCTGTTAGACGTTGTTCTCTGCAACAATCTTCTTTTTCGTTTGAAGGTTTGAAATTCGTCTTTAAATGAGAGATTGGAATTTTGAATGATGACTTACTTAACACCAAGAAACTGTGCCTTTTCACCAGGAGCTGATGTATCGCACTGTAGACGTAGAGAATCCACGTGCATCACTGACAGCACTGTTGCAGCAACATAAATTGGCAATCCAAGTGAACCACAAATGACTATTAGAAATGCAATTACCAACAAATCCAAATGATATCCAAAACCTTTCTGAAATCATTTAAAGTATCAAAGGTAAACAAATCCATATGGCTAATATATTTTATAATTTCATTATTTTTGATAAAAACATCTTAACAAATCATTAATACACGAATAAAATTGTACGAGTTCAAATTCTGGATCAAATTTTCAATCTTTATTTAGGACTTCTACTTAATCCGTATCACTTTTGGCCCGGATTCCTGGAAAACAAACCTTCAAGAATTTCCACTGTCATGGGATATCATTACTACTTGATCTATAAAGATGGCTTTCTCTCTCCCAATGCATATGTTAGGTCGAAGCTTTTTATTTTTTCCTGCTGTACTTATTGTTGTCATTCCCTCAAATACTTTGTTTTTCTCTGCTTTTGTGTCCATCCTGTTCTAGTCCCTTCTACCCAAGTGTCGTGCTTCTAAATGTGGCTGTCAGTCATGAAGAGGAAGGATTTTTCCTTCACCAAGTCTCTCAAATTTGACCCCACCACAGATATGCCCTATTTATTCATTCATTATTTCAAAACTTTGAAATGTGTATAGTACGCAGTTCAGCATTCAACTCATTCTGAAAAATAACTCAAGAAAGATTTCATTCATTTTAATTCGAAAAGCCATACTCTCAGTTTGTTATCTTTTCTGTTGATAATGACAGCCGTGATCTGTTGATCCATGACGATCAGGATTGCGTAAAATATAGCTGGTATTACAGCCAGCAAAGCAACATACCAATCCACTAATAATGGATTAATAAGCCATGGACGATCCATCGTTGGCTAAAATATCATTTTTGCATGATCGATAACATTTCGTTATAGTTCGCATCCTCAATTCTTATTTCTAGCTTTTGAGTGACAAACAAGATGAGCTTCCAAGTGGATGAAATGAACAGACTCGAAAATTGGCAGGAATATTGAGTACAGGTAGATCAAGACCTATGAATTGTGAAACAGCTGTCATCACGACAATAGCGATGAGAACACCGAAATCCGATATGCTATTGCGGATCTGAAATGAATTTCCATTTAAGCTGTATTCGAACAGTCTGATTATAGCGAACCAATCACAATTAAAATTCAACCGAGGTACTTTGAAAAAGGTGCAGAAATAGATCTTATTAAAAAAAAATAACAGGTTTAAAATCAAAATTTGATCCCATACTTTTGCTAATGATTGTCTGAGAAGAATCTAATCCTGAAACAACAAAAAAAAAAAACATCAATGCTGCAAATGCAGGATTTTTTTTCTTAATTTCTAAAATTTCAAAGTTTTCTACAAAATGGTACCATAGAATTTAAAAAATATGTTCGTCTGAAAAGATTTAGGCCAGAAGCCAATGCGAAAGTACCAAAAGTTAGCAAGATGGATAACATATAAACATCTGGCTTGAAGTGACATTGTAATCCAAACGCTTCGCCTCCACGTCGACTACATTCTATAATGATATGATTAATATTATCATTACTGTAATATCATTATCAGCATGCAATCTATGATAATGCTTCAGAGACACAGAATGAATACATGAAACATCAATTAAAGCATCCACTGCTTATTTTCTGTAAAGTTATCTAATCTAAAATCTGAAAGTACTGCAACTCAAAAATAGAATTTAATTCCAACAACTTTCATTCTTGCAACAATAATTTTCTGATAATCGAAACCTGCAGGATCAATATCCATGATCTTTGGTCGCGTACTGATATTATTTAAAAGTACCATTGGTTCATTGAGATAACAAACGCATGGTGAATCAAATACTCTCTATTAAAATGCGATAAATTTCAAGAAATGAAACGAAGAAATTCTAATTTTAGAAAACTATGATTTAAACTAATGATGTTTCCACAAGATCAAATATTTTATAGAAATTCTGCAAAATCACAATTTTTATTGAAGATATGGTTAGCAAGGCCGAATTTAAAAAATAAATAGATGCAAGTGCCAACCAAAGACTACCTCAGGTTAACGCTCAATGATATTGCCCTTTTCCTTTTGACTTGATTAAGCATGAGAAATATTTGAAATAAATGATAAATTTGAAAGACAAAAGAATTTCCTCAAAAAATTATTGGATACACAGAAAATAAAGTAATTAAAATGAACTTTGGGATTGATAATGATTGGCGCATCGCGACCTATTTCAATAAGTTTTTGAAAAGATTGAATTATAAAGACAATTGATATCAATGCTGCAAATGCTTCTTCCGTAAACCTAAAATGCATTACTTTTTTAAAATCTTATTTTCTATTCTTTGAAATCTAATTTGAAGGAAAGGAAAAATTTGTCCGGACAGGATAGTTTTAGTTAATGCAACATGCCGTAATTATTGCTAAAATGCCCAAATGTAATAATATGAGATAAGCGGTTAACTCGTTAGAAAATTGTTATCATTAGATTCTTTATTATCATTCTCATCAAAAAAAAAAAATTTCGCTTTTGTCATTAAGTTTAAAAAAAATCTTTGATCACCTGGTAATTAGACTGACGAGAGCGGACATATCCGTAGCAACCAAAACAAGGAGTACCACACCGATCCATGCAGAAACCCAAAATCGAAATGGCAAAAACTCCCAGCCATGTCTTCTGGATTAAAAAATTTCACAATATAATTTGTGGTAATTCTAGGCAATAAAAGAAAATATTAAACACCGATACTTACGAACAAAAATCGAACAAAATTGTTTCGAAAACAAGCGTTGGACCGGTCGCTGATAAAATATTGAGCGGTTGTCCAGAAAAGAGGGCAAATATGACTCCAGAAATGCCTCCGCACAAAATATTTTCAATAACTGCCTAAATATAGATCAAAATTAAAATGAAGCGCTGAAATTCGATGAAATGGAGTTGCTTCATTCAGTCCAATTCATCGACTTAATTTCATTGAGACCTTCACTCATTTCTTCTTATTTCGTTTTTTTTTTTTTATTCCACACGCGAAGTTTGAATAATGCTAGCAGAACTCTTATTGTTCAAATCATTTTATCAAAATCCAAAATGACCCTCTAATCAATGTAAAGAAGTTCGTACAACTTGATGATGCAGTGCCCGTTCCATAACAGCACCGAATGTGATAATCGACGTAATATTTGCGAAAAATAAAAATATGGCTGCCGCAAAGGATTGACTTAATCGGCCATAGAAGAAATCGGTGAAATCGGATACGAAGTATGGCGCTTTGCGCCTAAATATCTTCAAATTTATGATTTCAAATTTGTAGTTAAAGATTTCAAATTTTAAGTAATTGATGAAATTTCATGATAAAATTATAAAAATTCTCATTATTCAAAATGATTATGATAATAGTTATATCGCGTCGTAGAGCTATGAATAAAATCAAATTGTCGAGTGCTGCGAAATTTTAGACTTACTTGATATCATTACACAAACCGCCAAATAAGCGACCGCTACGCACGATATCGTTGTGTGTATCCTTTTTGCCATCCAAAATTGATTCTTCATCAAATGGATCATCGTACGACGCATAGAACATTCCAACCGAGCGATTTATCCAAAATTTGAATATATAATTACACATATCAAATTTCTAGATAGTTTTTAAGGTTTCGAAATTTTCATAAATTCACTTCTTGCGAATTTGAAAATTTAGATAGACCTGATCCGTATTAGCATTTGGTTCCCAACGTGTCTCGATAGTGCAATTTCCAGGTGGTATAACAACTACTTGGGCAAAAAATTCTTCCAGTGCATCAGCGATCGTATAGGGTTCAAGCGAACATAACGCTACCTTCTTAAATATCTGCAAATGTAAACAATTAGTAGAAATATCACAATTTTCATTGTCTTAAAACTGCATCCTGAAGAATTCAGAAACCGTTTGATCTGACAGATTGCTTGAGTTTCAAAAATTAAATTTTAAATAAATGAATAATTGTGCAAATTAGATATTATCTGATATTCAGTCTGTTTAATACAATTTTCCAGAACATTGATTCCAGCAGTATCTGAAATTATACGAATTATTGGCTCAAAATGATACCTCATCTGAAAGCAGCGCACCTACTGCCCTACCAATGCCACGAGTTTCGTTCTCATAATGGTCGTGTGGATTGAGCAGTACAAATACGAATCTTAAAGGTATTGAAACATTCGGCAATTCCGGAAAAAGAACCTGGAATTTGTTTGAGCGTGGAATAGAATCAAGAAATCCTGAATTCTCTCGAAAAGAATTTGCTACATTAGCAGCAATTAGTAGCAAATTCTTTTCGAGTGCAGTAAAAAGCGCAATATCATTTATGAAATGCAATAAAAATACCCTGGCCTTATCAAGTCGAAGGAATGCGCATACTGGCTTATCAATACCATTGAAAATTCCAGCCATAACAGCTGCTCCTTCTGTACCTTCTGCTAATTTCTTCATTTCCTTAGATGTTAACTGCAAAACAAAGTAATTGAAGGAAGTTAAAAGCAAAGTTCGGGATGTCTGTATGTGAATCGTTTCGGTGAAAACTTTCGATCAACGCTTAAAAAGAATCAGATCTCTAGATTCCTTAACGAAACCGAGTCTCGACGGGAAGTTATAACTTCTCTACTAATTTTCTTTATCATAATATTCAGAATTACCTAAAGAATATATTTGAAAGAACAGATAAAAAAATGTTAGCCATCTTGTTTGTTTTTGCGCTAAACAAAGACTTACATCAAGAATATTTTCATCTTGCAAATCATTCTCGATATCGTCAGTTGGTAATATTTTGACAGCAGCTTTCACATCTGAATACTAAATTATTCGCCTTTTTTAGTTGTAATTTTTATAAGTTGATTTAAGTAAAGCACTGTTGATCTATTGTAATTATAACAGCAATAATTTGAGATCTTTAGTATAATCAAAAATTCAAACCGTTTTTGATTTCAGTGGATGGAAGCATATTTTTACCAATAAGATGGTATTTTGGACATAGCAACAAATCTTTCACAGTAGCTGAATTTTCTGCTTCCACTAATCCACGTTCCACCCATGAAGCGCATATTTTGTCGGAAAAGATTAAAGATATTTTAAGACAGAGGAAAAGAAGTTCAGCTCTTCATCTTGTTATTTTAATATCTTTTTACCTCCATATTCATCTGTACCAAAACATTTTTAATTTAGAAATTCAATATTAAATTGACACTCATGAATGATTCTGCGATACCTAGTCATTGAAATACAACAGAACCAAGGGGCTTCACAGTGATAGCAAAACTATTACCTGCAATTTCGTTAAAGGAATATGCTTCAACATCTAGCAGAATGACTCCTTTACGAAGACAGTTCTTGAGTTGCATTAGACCAACTACCGATAGAAGAGTTATGTGTGGCTTAGAAAATCGAGTACCGTCACCTTCAATTGTCTGCTCGTACTTGATCCATCTAAAAATAGTTGCAATTTGTTTGAATTCCAAAATTCAATATTTTAATTTGGATTATTTTCTGAATCAGACATATTTTGAATAGAAGATTTTGCAGCCGATGGATGTTGAAGTGTGATCATTTCATGATTCATTAATTATTTTGATGAAAGATGCGAATTAATTACGTATCGCTTATCAAACTTTGGCGGAATAATTTCTTTCTAAAGAAATAAACAAAATTTAGTTTTCGAGTGCAGCTTAACCTGGCAACTTGTTTCCACTGCCTTTTGCCTTTATCACCCTTCTCCAATTCCAACATTTCTGTATAAATCAAAGGAGTTTCCTCTAAATGTGCTTCTAAAAGCTCTCGGACGTTATGTATTGGACCTGAAAATTTTGAAAAATCTAAATAATTTTTAACTATTTCATTGAATTGTTCGAATTTCTGGAAAGGAAATAAAGAATTACAAATTTTCATGAATTTTTGTAGGATACAAAAAGAATTAATTATGGCAAAGAATGGACAAATTTTGTTGCTTCAACTTTCTGTCATAGAGATGAAAGACTGCCTTCTGCGATTCTGTTGATTGAAATAATGGAAATTTGACAATAAGCTACTTCTTGTTCATACAAGTACCACTCAGAAAGGAATTTCATTTTTTGGAATAACGAAAACACTCACTCTCTGGATGGTTTCCTATTTGTATAGGTTGAGCACTGTAAAGGGGATCGAGCAACAAATCACCTGTAATTTGGTTAAATGAATCGAAAGTATCATCATCATCGGAAGACTGACAAGGAAATTAGATTTTTATTTGAATGTGTCTTAAAATAAATCAATCCCTTGTTCAATGTTTTGTAATAACTTTATTGTGATTGTAGCTTTTCAACTAGATTCAAATCGAATTGATTGAATAATTTGAAAACCTATGCTGATTTATACTTTTTAGAAAAAGCTGTGGGAATACTTTTTTTGAATGATTAAATTATATCACAATATTAATTGGATTATTTCAAAATAACTATACTCTCTTGCCAGTTTATATATTATATGGAATAAGCGAAGAAGCTGCGAAAAAATAATTTTTAAATTAGATAATACAGTGAATGGAAGTAGTAAAAAATGAAAGCAAAACAAATAGAAAAAACAGTGAATCAACAAAAAAATGCAATTAATAAAAGAAAAGATAAGCAGCAGAAAATAAATGATATAATTTAAACTTACGTCCTCCAAAAATAGAAGATTTTGGGTATGTTTCCGTAATACTTCTCCGGCGCATCAAGCTGGAGTGACTGTCGATCCGGTTACGAATATCCGGTTGACTACTGCCGCGTCTTGTCATTGCTACTGTTATTATTGCTGCTATTTGGCGACCCTAAATTCTGTTTTCATTTCAATCAAGAAAAATTTGTTTTTCAAATATTACGCATAAAGGATAAAAACGTTGTTGAAATTGCCAATGTTGCATTTTTGTTAAATTTGTTCTTAACTAATTCCATAGGTGCATTTTAAGTAATTCTAGATGATATTGTCAAAATGAAGATTAGCATCACATTACTAAAACTAAAATATTCGATGAAATTATTCTCATAATGTTTCTCTTTAGCAACTTTCTATTTTTAGCAACTTCGGCAACTTTTTATTCTCCTAACGTTTTTCTCGGTATTTATTTGCTTATTTCGCTTTCCACAGTATTTTGGATTAATTTGCTTATTTCGCTTTCCATGCAGTATTTTCTTTCATCAGCAAGAATAAAATCAAATTAATCAAAATCCAACTATTCTTTAAAAAGGCCATGAAATGAATAACTTTGTTTCTAAAACAACACCCTAATTTTGTATAATATTATAAAAATGTTTGAAACGATAGGCGACATTATTGTTCAATGGCATTTCATGTTTTTCACAATTTTACTCCTTAATCAGATCGATTTTCGACTTCATCGCACATGGTATGTTGTAATCTATTAAACGAAGATCACTGATTCAGTTTCTGTTTCATACAAAAACTTGATAAGTCAAATGCCAAAGAGATTATGACTGGAGACACTGAGAAATCTCGTGACCTTTGAATGACAAAATCATAGAACACATTTTACAGTTCTACCAATCACGAATGTGCATACTTTAAAATGGCAGATAAGTATTTTGAAAAATCACGAATCACTATGTATTTGAACTAGTTATCAATAAAAGTGTGGAGAACACAGAAAATTTGCGTTGTTTGATTAATTATTGGGAAGAAGCCTTTCATAGGAATAGCTGTTAGAATTTTGTTCAAAAAAGATCAAATCACTGCACAAAATGATTATTTTTGCAGAATGGCTGAACAAAAAGATATAATACTTTAAAAATGAACTGAAATGGAATGATATTTTTTCTATAAATAGATATACAGCATTAATTAATGGCTTAATAATATGGGAAGTGCAATGATTTCTACTCCTGTCAACTTTCATTATTTTCATTACATATCATTAAAGGAGCAAAGACCACCGTCATTATTGCAAAAAAAAATTCTTATTGTTTATGTAATTAATTTATACATGGTTTTAAAGTTCACACATAAGTTACATAAAATAGTGCAACTGCTAATGATTATTATCTTTTTAATCACGTAATATCTGTTGATAAATTTAAAAATACGAATGATTTAACTTTAATTTAGCACGAACAATTCGACAAGTTTTTTTTTCTAGAATAAACTTTCTAGCTGTAGAACAATGTCATGTGAAATTTACGTAAACACTCCGCTTACCGTCATACCTTTAACAAAAATGATCCATCATTAATGCTTCAAAAAATAACATGAAATGAGAGTACCGAATGATTTCCATTATATTCAAGCTTAGATGACAAACAATGCTATTGAAATAAATGTATGACAACAGCTTTCACATAAGCAATGATCGAACACAACTGAACAAACAAGAGAGAAAAATGAAAAATAGATATAATACATTATTTTATAAATTTTGCGTGATTACAATAAATTAGCTTTGGGAAGACCTGAATTTTTAAGATATTTCTTACTCACTCCAAATCCTTTTATGTCTTTTGAAATCATTTGAAAAAATAAAGTTAGAAAGCACTTAGCAATAAAATTTGTTAATGCAAACAGCTTATTATGTTTAGTTTGCAATGTAAAATTAAGTTAGATTGCAAAGATTTAAATTTTATTCAAAATTTGATTAATTATTCGTCCATCAATCATGTTACCTTCTTATTCCATTTGATTTTTGATCTAAAAATTTAAACTTAAAAACTTAAACACAAGAGGACATAAGGGTTAATATGAAAAATTATCTTTTCAGAAGATAAATCGTCTTCTTAGGAGACAGAGGTGGAATAATCGACCGGCCACCGCTCGATAATGGCAAATTGAGAAGTTGACAAAGTTGTGTAATAGACTTTGTCACCGAAACCGATCATTGCCCGCACAGCTTACCATCTTCCTCCCATCAAACCTTTACCGACGACCGATTTTTAGTATTCAACCGTTCGGACATAAACATCAACAGTTAGCAGATTGACGTAACTCAACAAATGCTGGCCTGTCCTATTCGCAAAGCATTTTTCGAAAATTTCCAAGATAGTTGGAAGCGATCGGAGCTTCTTGCAAATTTCAAGATCATATTTTCAGTTTCTCATGCAACAATCTGTTTATTTCTTCCCATTGTTTGAAGATTCAGAAATACTTGAGATGAACAGGAAAGCAAAAAGATTTATAAAGAGCTAATTGTAGATCTTACCTTCTCTGTTGTTAAGCTGTGGCTGGTGTACATCTTTTTACAAAACGCAGTTTGACGAACTATTACAAAAAATTGATTTCTTCCAGGAGTTTTGGAATTGCCCACCTTATCGTTTAGTGGATCACAAGGAAATAGAAAATGGTCTGAAAATCATAAACAAAAGGTGACGAAGCATAATGGATTCTTTTCAGCAAAAAAAAAAAAAAAAAAAAAAAAAAAAAAAAAAAAAAAAAAAAAAAAGTAAGCTCAATATTTCAGTTTTAGAGATTTTCAGGAATTCTTTAAAAGAATTGATAGCAACTTATAACATTCAAATTCCATCAAGGCTATTTAACAGGCTGCACCTTCTGATTCATTGAAACTTGTTAACAGAGAAATGAAATTCTTTAAATTCAGGTGAAGCCAAGCCATTCATTTCAAGTGGCTTAGGACATAACGAATTAAGCAGTATACACACAGTGTAATAGTGTTTCTAAACTTTTCAAAAGAGGTAATGAAAAATACCGATTTCTAAAACGAATATTGAAGTATTGAATTTTTCTATTACGCGATAGCATTCGCTTGTATTATCCCTTATGACTTATAATGAGTGGATTTTTGTCTCTGCGCAGTTTATCAATTTAATTACGAAACGAAATTCTGATACAGTGATTCGTATACACTTATTTATACCGGTACATCAGTAATACTGCTACAGTTGGCATAATTTGTGAAAGGTGATGTGTCGTTTTGTCAATGTGTTTATTGCAGTTGAGCTTTGCGCTATATTGTAGTAAGTTTTCCGAGTTTATAAACAAAACTATAATAGATGTAAAATGAAAATGAGGCATAAAAAAAGGAGCGAGACGAAAACAATTATTATCTGATAATGAACGGAAAGAAAAACTTCCCTGTACAATAAAAGGAATTTCTTCGTGACTGTTCTTTTTTCTATGTAGGATAGGAAAAAAAGGAACAAAACCTGTTTAACAAGGTCGAGAATTTTCAGTTATTTCATTTCAATCGAATATACCAGATTTTTTAATCAATCAGTATGGTTCATAGATTTTTATGATCAATCAGTACAGCTGAAATTTTTTGTTCAAATTATTTATTTTCAGTGCTTGTTTCTTTTTTTAGGTCTCTTTTAGTGCTTGCTTGTAAAGATTTGAAAATACTTTTCTCACTGGAAAAGCTCCGCAAATATTCACTTTTTCGGCAAGAGAGTAAAATGTCCAAAGTGCTATTTTTTTAATAGAGCATTTGGTAGCTATTAATGGCATTATCCTAAATTTTCTCTCGAAAAAATATGACACATATTCAACTAAGAATCAACTTTTACGGACTTTATTTTCCTTCACTGCATCATCCTTTCTTTCTGAACACTTTGGCTATATGAGTAGTTCGAAAACTACTGAGCTGAATGATCAAACCAACATTGAAGTGTTAACTGACTTCTTCTTTACAAATTGTTGACTTTGTCTTACTACTTCTGCAAGTGATAAGTTCAGTTATATATCTATAGAGTTCAGTTATATATCTCTTTTTTGATTTGAGAACCACAAGAGCACGATACTATACATCATTGCATATAACCGCATCGCTTGAAATCGCATCCCATTCGTAAATATTGCTGGTGGAAAAAGAAATGATTGAAAATTCAGACATACTGTTAATTGATTTTTGCAACTGTTTTCTTTCATTGTGAGAGAAACCTAGAAAGCGCATGTTCTAATCTATTGCTCAAAATTTGAAGATTTAAAAAAAATCAAGCAAGAGCTGAAGATTTTGAAAAGCTCAGTTTCGAATTTCAAATCCTCATCCAATAAATTTCCCATCCGTTGGCTTTTTAATTTTAGTTACGTTCCATTCTTCATGACGAATCACCCACAGCAGCTATTATAATAGTAATCCAATATCATTTATCATTTAACTTACCCACTGAGTGATTGATTAAATTTTTGAAATAGGAATAGTTTCACTCCAGCATATACTTGTAATAGCTTTGTTTCTATTCGGCAAAGAATTATAAATTTATTCAAATACTACTGCAGTGATTATTGAAAATTATAAGTGGGAAAACAGAACCGTGGAGAGTAAATTGCGACTGTGCTTTAATTTGAGTTTTGTAAATGAGGAAAAAAAAAGGCATGAGAACTAGGACTTAATATGTAATTACAATCGAAATTATGTATGATTTTAAGGATTTTGCAAGATTAGAATCCCATATTTTTTGATACTTGACACATTGATTGCGGAAATTTAGAAAAATTGTCATGTCTGTTAATTGATTTTGATAAACCATTTATCAAAAATTAAGAAGAAACTTAAAAATTGAAAAAAATTACAAAAAAATAAAAATGGTTCCAAAAACTACCAAATATTTTAAAAAATTTGATGTCTGCAAAAATAAATTTAAAGAAACATGCATGAAAATATTTTTTATATTTCTAATAATAACAGGGGACGTAAAGTTGGAAGATAGAAAGATAATAGAAACATTTTTTTTTCTTTTTATTTTTCATCAGATTTCGTTCTACTGATGATCAAGATTAGTATCATTTGTTTCCAGTTTTATACTTGAAATGAAGCATCATAAAATGAAATAAAATCAGCTGTTTATGATGAATTTCCGATCCATATTTGTGAATAGTAAATTATAATTGTGCTTTGTTTAATAGATAGCAACATAGCGCTGACGAAAACAGTTATATTAAAAGAATGAATAAAACAAATAACAGCTAACAAGAAGCAACATGAAAAAAGCAATAAATTAATTTTTATGGAGTTTTAATTTGGAAAACAAATGAATCGTCCAAAAAGGAATTGCTTTTAGATGTCAAAATTGTTTCATCCAGACTAAAATCATTGATTTCGACTGAACAGAATGCTGGATGTTTTCAACGATAATGGCACAGAGAATTTCTATTTATCGAAACATTTCTGTCTCAATCGGATAGAACCATTGTCGAATAAATAGTCAGATTCTTTTTTGTTTCCTGTAATGTAATATGATAAACTTCTAAAGAAAAAATCAAAACTTGGAAAATTATTGAAAAAAATTTGGGATACTAACAAAAGAAAGCGGAAAGAATATCCTTCTTTCTAGTCAAGAAAGATTGCGTATTTCTTCAACCGAACTATGCAAGAATATAATTTAAAATTAAACTCAATCCCATCCAGAACGATTCCGGAGTAAATACCAGCTCGTTTTATAAGGAAATCGAACTTTCTTGAAATCGAATACTTTTTATCTAGCAAGCACTTCATGATTACGAAAAAGGATTACTAAGTAACTGTATTCATATATTTCAAAATGGAAGGAAAATTCACATGAATAAACGAAATATTGGTAAAAACTATCAAAATAAAGAAATGTGACCATTTAAGAGATTTACGCTTGATTAACAAGCAAATGCGTGAGGTAGAGTTTATATGCGTCGTGTGAAATGTTGAGATCTACGTTAACTCTTAGAAAGTTACAAGGATTGAAGCTTTTTGTGAGCATTGTCCATATTTTGTCATGATAATCAATCTTTTATATGATTAATGTGCTGTAAGTCTTTATCCATTATCCATATAAAAAGTTTTTCGAATCAGCTGGACCAGTGTCTTCAAAGTCAGTATCAGTGGCAGTTCAGTTCCAATTCGATTTCGAAGACATTTTCGACGACAGCACGAGCGACAATTCAGCAGAAGCAATGGCAGTAGTGTAACGGCAAGAAAACGACAGTCACAAAAGGAAAGTATGACAATGTAGTGAACATTATTATTTACTCTGTATTCATTCAATCCTTACCATTGCATACGAGCGATATTGTGTATAATATCACACAAACCGATAAAGGCCATTGTTCATCTAGATCGACTTCAGATTGACACAGCAATAGCAGCAATACGACAATTCAGTTGAGCAGTATTACTCTACCCGATCTCTACAAGCGACAAAAAAAAAGAACTCCAATTCAGTTTTCAAAAGAATCTAAGATGCTATCGTGTTTTAAAAGTTCCCTTTAGAGTATAGTGATATCACCTCTTTTTCTATCGACGATACTCAATCATGATTTAGAAACTGACGGAATTCAAAGCAATGGAAATTAGAACAAATTTATATGTGGATAATGTCATATTATCAGCAATGGAAAGGAAGAAGCTTTGCAAAAATGTGACGAAATAAATCATATTTGCCGATGCAGCCATGAATATTCGAGAATTTCTGATTTCTGTTGAATAACGAAAACTTCAGTAATAAGATTTGCAACTTTGAATTCCACTACAAACACGGAGTGACTAACTGCTTTACATTTAAACAGCAAAAGAAATAAGCATAAAAAAATTTTTAGGTGGATAAGATAATGACTGAATCCGACATGCAGGCTTTTCGCAATCCTAATAATTCGAAAAACATTCGAGAACATTTCTTTAGTGAAATTTGTTTCAAATTTTCTTCAAACATCAAAATTTGATCAAATTAGTTTGAGCAATACTTCGAAGATGCATTACCACAAAGTTTTTAAGGGTGATTCATCATGCTATTTCTAGGAAGAACTTCTCAACATATTTTTGGAGATGTGCAGCTCTTTTCATCCTCCGGTACTCGGTTACATGGATATTTCGGAAAGATTCATCAAATACTTGCATAAATTCTTCCCATTCACTGCAATAATACCTGTATGCGAAACATGTCTCAACTGATTACCCGATATTCTCACAAAAATGGATTACGAAATTGATCGATGTAGAATAAGTTGGATCGATCACTGTATTGAAATGATCAATCCATATCATTTTCTTCTTCTGTTCATCGATATGACAACGACTGATCATTGCATTTTGATAAGGATTAGTGCTATTCATCCATCCCTACATTTAAGCAGATGGGCAAATTAGACACGCAAGTTGGACACAACCCAGCGTGCATATCACGCGTTGCATTCTGTGTAACAGCAATGGAACTGCGGAACACCGAGATTGATCAATCGATCGATCGATCCCTCGGAGTGCCATAATATTCTCGAATCATTCCGAAGACTATCTCATCTTTCCGAGACTGGGATGTATTGTTATCTATCTTTCCCTCCATCATGTGTCCATCTGTCGACCTTCTCAGCTTCACAATAATTCGCTGATCCCGCAGTCAAGTCAACCAGGAGCGAAGTAGGCCATTCCAAGAATCCAGAGTTCTCATAATCCAAACTCCGACTACTCTTCCAGTTCTTCATATTCTTCTCATGAAAGTGGGTGGACGAGCGTGTAGCGAAGTGACGGAAGAATGTTTTTGGGCTGGAAAAGGGACTGGCTGAATGATCCTCGAGGGAGAGAGACGAGTTGCGTGAAATACGTCATTAGTGTATGTCATTGATTATATATTGCAGCAATGAACGTGGGTGGCGTGGGCGGCAAGAACAAGAAGGATAAATTCTCTGACCAGGTGAGTCCTCTCGAAAGATACTTTTCGACTCGAGAAGGGGAGGGAAAGTCGAGCATTCCTCATTAAATTCAACATATGATGCATCTGTCAAACCCTGAGAGGACGGACTTAGTTTTGCTTTAGGTTAGCAACCGTAAGGGGTTAAGAGCAGATATGGTGGCTACCGAAGTGGTGCGCCTATTCGATGTCGCCGTAGACTGCCTCAGGATATGTTTGTCTTTGTTGGCTAGCGATGTGGATCAAGTAAGTATGCACTTAGCTTGAAATACCTTCACAAGACAAC
Source organism: Onchocerca flexuosa (assembly GCA_002249935.1). NCBI lineage: Eukaryota > Metazoa > Nematoda > Chromadorea > Rhabditida > Onchocercidae > Onchocerca > Onchocerca flexuosa. Next base: position 510,426 of record KZ269988.1, on the reverse strand, counting down.
TCCTAGACATAGCAGTGCATCTTTAGTAGCCCAATTTTTTTTACCGCACTAGTATTCATATCTTAAGGTAAACGATGCGAAAGAGAAATTGATAATGGAAATTGAAAATTTGCAAATTGAGGATAAAACGAATAAGCCATCTTCATCGCATTCCAACAAAACGCCGAAAGAATTGGAGCAGTTTGGTAGTGGACAAGACAATAGGTCCAGAGAAGAAATTAGAATGGAACGCAAAGCTAAGGCTGCTGAAGCAAAGGCAAGAAAAAGTCGGTATTCTCCCTCTGTGGTTGTTTGTTGTGTGTTTGTTACTGATTCTGATTAATATTAAAAGGATGTAATAATCACTGTTGATCAAATACATGGAATTAGGTTTTCATAAATAACATTTCTTTAATGATTTCATAATATTTAGTTGTTGCCGCAAAGGCGAAAAAAACACTCAAAAAGAGCAATGCGCCTACGAATGAAAACAAAGCATTGGAAAAAACAGTGAATCAGGAAAATAAGTGCCTTATGTCAGATAGTACTGCGCAGCAACATGTCACTCCTTCTAAGCTTGTGAAAGATCCTGGACTTCCGAGTGGTTTTCGATCCTCTCAGCCTTTTAGGGCTGTTCATTTTGGTATAGATATATCAGTTTTTGTTGTGTCGAGTTGTAAAATCGGTTTTTTCATATGCCTTAATCACACTGTAGGTTTAAACTATAGTAATCACAGTGAAAGATTTTAATGGATTTATATTTTGAGCTTATAGTAGGAAACCCATGTACAGCCCTATCCAATGTATAGTCGCATCCCCAAAGCAAAATACAACTTTGGTGGGCTTAATATTGATTGTGAATTAATAGGAACGTTCTACTGAAGTAATCAGCAGAATTTTTCCACTAATTTTTACTAACTTAAGTGAATTAATAATAATTTTTGCAGATCTAACAACAAAAGATGATGAAGAAACCTCATCAAAACAACCATCGTTTTGTGAAATAGTAACACCAAATATACATCCTTCATTTTTGGAATTCGCAAGCAGGTCTCTCGTTTTAGAAAATTATATAGAAGAAAATTCTTTTCCGCATTTATAAGATTGAGAAGGAAATGTAAATGAACAATATATCATTAATTTGTTTTGTATTTATGGCATAGTTTTGTAGAATTATTCGGATATCGAATGCAGAATATTAGAAAACATAATGCAGACATACAGTCAAATATTAGCATTTCGATCACAATTGATAAATTTGATTTATTTCATCATGAAAATTCCATTTTAATACACTGATATATTTTAGATGCGAAGCAAAACATATTGTTGGTGTTGATGCTGTTTGCGTGGCATTTGTGCAGAGTATCAAGCAAGTAATTTTCACTGAAATTTACCCAGTTTCTTTTGTATTAATTTGACAAAACAAAACTTTCATGCATGAAAACTATACATAAGTAACTGAAGTTCAGAAAAATCGCAGTAATGAAAGAAAAGAGATAAATCTTTCTTTATTTATAAGAAAGTTTCCATTGTTTCTTGTTCAGTTTTTCAATCTGTAATAGAAAATTTACTATTCTGATCTTGAAACATGGTACTTAGTCAATAATGGAAATATTTTGCGCATAATTTGTTTGCATTTTCCGTGGAAAAATGAGAATAATTTTCAATAGGGAAAAAAAGCAAAATTTCATGATTCATTTTTTCAGTTCCTATCAGATTATATTATTTCACCGAATCAAGTCATGTCGCGTGATCTCGAGCAAGCTATTCGACAACAACTAAAGTGAGTAATTGTTCTTAATTTTAATATTACTCAATTTCAATATTTTAGTATTAAATAATTGTTCTTAATTTTAATATTCCAGAAAACTGGAAGTTTTTTTAATCATACGAGAACATTTATTTCATTTTCTGTATTGATACTTTACAGCTGTTTAACAGAGAACGGGAAGCATTCATTTCCGCTGGCCTTAGGTAATCTGATAAAACAGTTGAAGAAAGAAATTAGTCAGCTGCCGGATTCGGTTTCTGAACAAGAAGTAAAATTTCTTATTAATGCAACATAGAGTTACAGGGGGTGAAATATGGTAGTTTTTTGTGTCTGATATTTTGACAAGTAAAATATCTCTGGATTGATGGATAAAAGCTCTTTACTTATTTATAGCAGAGATGCAATATAAATACGCGTCAGATAATTTTTACTGCGCACTCTATTTCCCTATCTCATCTGTAAAATAACCGATAATAGAACATGCTCAAAATGCTTGCTGTCATTTAGATCTGTGGTTTCATCCGACTGTCACATAGAATTGATCTACTCAGAGTTTCTTAATAAATTGATAACTTTAATAGATCAGAAAATTCCATATTCACTGCTTGAAAATTTTTAAAAGTAAAGAGAATTGAGAAAGAGAAGTAAATCTACCCACAGTGAAATGAATGTATTTAGCGTGCAATATCATATTCACATCAAGTTTGTTATTGTTGTTCTAAGTAACCTTCTATGATTCTCAGTAAATTTTTTGAATGTCTTTATTTATATGTATTTTTCAGGGTAAAGAACGTCTTTATTATTGGTTAGATGATTTTGTGCAGCAGAATTTTGAACTTGCACTGCAAGCTATATCATCATTTTGCCTCAAAAAAATGAAAAACACAGTTTTTGTACTCACTTATTCATGGTTTGTATTTAGAAAGTTTTAAATTCAAGGAAATAGCAATTATGTAATGCTTTAAAGACGATAACAATCTCAGATTCTAGAAGAAAGGACGATGAATCTTTCGTCGAAACAACGTCTCTGTTCTGTAGCGTGGGATTTAGTTCCAAGCCCGTTTTCGAAATTCCTAGACATATTTTTATTAAATTACATATTTTGCAAGTATTTTAGATGTTGTCCTTGTTGTATATTGATTCATATTGTATTAAAGAATATCTCTTGTATTGGCAATAATTTTTCAAATATTATCCTTGTTGGTATACAGTATTTAGAGGTTAAATATAGGTGTCCAGTGGTAGAACGGATTATTTTGGACGCTCATAACAATAAACTGCTCTTCCATGTGCACGTTTTGGACTCGCCTATAGAGCAGAAAGGTTTGTTTCATGAGAACTTTAGTTGGGATCAATTTATTAATCACATTAATTAAGAGTAATATTTTTTTGCAACTGTGTTTGTTTTCAGGAAGACAATTAGTGAAGACATTATGTAAGCGAAAAATTAAATGTAGTTATGGCATGCTTTCTTCGGTTGGCTATTTGATGAAAGAAGTCAGTTATTTTCTCAATAAATGTTTAAGCTTAAAATTAGATATGTTAAATGTCTTTAAAAGGAGAATGTAAAGTACTGCAAGTATAGTAGATCAAAGTTTTGTGTCGACTTGGAGTATTGTAATTGAATTTTTCATTTGGAAAACTATCAGTCATTCATGGTTCATATAGATTCATTTAAAATTTAAGATCAAGCAAGCATACTTATTTGTTGCAGTGTCATATGGTTTTATTGGGTTGCTCGGCGATTTTGTCGAACGGATTCGTAGTGGCAGAACGTGGCACTAGTCAAATAGCATTAGTAGCTTCCGCTTTGAATATCCCAGTTCTAATTGCTGCACAAACATGCAAATTTGTTGATCGGGCAAGTCCCATTTCTATTCTGATTTCTGTTTTGTATGTAATTTAAGATTTCATTCAATATCATTCCGAGATTTGTACACCAATATTGTTTTCTTTCGTAAACGGGATCATAATATTACAGGTGCAATCATTTTCTCATGGTATTCATGAAATAAATGCTTTAATGGACGAAAAAAAGGAAGTTGTAACCGCTGACTTGATAACTGCTTTGGTTACAGAATTACGCATTTTGCCTCCGAGCTCTGCTCCTGCTGTATTAAAAGCTAAACAGTTAGCTGTTGATTCATGAATTGTGGTAGTTTAATATTATGTCTTTCGTATGGATTTTCTATTTCGTTGTTTTTGCAGATATCATTTTGAACGAATATTAAGTTTGACTGTTTTCATGAAGCGAGTTTTATTTAAAAAAGAAGTCACATGACATAACTTCTGCTTATCCAAATTTTCATTCCATTATTAAGTAATTTTATTTATATACCATTCAGATAGGTATTGTAATTCAGATTTATCTTAAATGTTGTATTTTATTAGCATTGCATATTTTCGGCACTTATAGAATGCCAAAAATGTCTAATGCTGACAAAATATCATAAAAGTAACAGTATCTATCCATTTTCCGTTTAGCTTGAGTTCATTTTTTACTTTCAGTAGGACACTCCATGGCAATCTTTTATGTATCTGAATTTCGATTATTTTTATAAAATTTAAGAAAGTTCAAGATCTAACTTTTTCGTAAATAATATAAAAGAGTATTTGCTTAATTGTATTGTTTCCATAATATTTATGACTATTTTGTTTTGTGATTTTATTGTTTTAATAAAAATCTTAAGTATTTTTTCATATTACATTTTTATTGCTGTTAGTATAACAGTATGTTTATTTTCAAAGTATAATTATCATTTTATAATTGAGAATCATTGTTGTTAATTAAGCTTATACGCAAAATTGAAATAAATCGGTTTAATGGAAACACAAAGCGATTCTGTTTCCATAACAAGTCGGATTTTTATTAAACAAAGTTACGGAATCAGTAACTAAATTTATATGCAAAACCGTAGACTTTGATGTCAATCGAAGAAGATCGAAATGTTCATTGATGTACTAGAATAGGGTATTATTAGTCGAGGTTTATTTTGGCCCTTGTTTTTAGGGTTTTAATAGCTATATTAGCAATCTTATTGAATGTTCATACTGCGGCAATTGCAAAGCTAAATAATAAAGAGCTTGTAGCTGTTGATCAGCTATAGGTGAAAGGAAAACTGGAAATACTGCTGCGATGTCTATATTGTTCATTATGCAAATTGAAAGATACGTTATTTATATTTAGGAATAAAGATATTCGAGATGACGCTCTATCTTTTGAATCAGTGGAAAAATCAACCAGGTGGAGCTCAAGACGCAAGTATGTTGTATCCACATTTTACATTTTGATCTTGATTATTTGATTTAGAATAAATTGCTACTTGATTCAAGATCATGCTACACTCCGATTTAAGAAATTGGAGAATAAAAAGTTAAAGAAATAATCCTTGCACTATTTTAAATTTTATATTAGTCTGAAAGAAGACAACTTATTCAATACATTGTGGTGGGAAATGGCTGCATCAATAGTATGCGAAGTAAATTCGCACTTCATTTGTTACGATAAGACAATGATAATAACTTGCGAAGTACCGATTTTGCGAAAGTATGAAAAAATTTTCAATGTAGTATTTAAATTGATGTGAACTATTATTACGAGAAAGCAAAATTTAAATTAATGTAAGAATATTAGGTAAAATACTAGTGATTAGCCGTCTTAAAATTATGTTCAAGGAAAATTTTTTAATTTAGGTGCATTTTTGCTTGCTTTGAAAAGCGAGCATTCATCGATGCGCGAAAAGGAACTTATCATTGAGGTATTAGATGATTGGGATGTTCTGACACCAACGTGGTTTGAAGTGGCCGACTATCTCAGCGTCATCGAAGGACTTCATGAGAATGAAAATTTTAAACAGCGTTATCTTGCTGCTCTTCTTGCTTCAAAGGTCACGTTTTATTTTTATCTGTTCATCTTAAGCGAGATTCGCACTAATCTTTTTTCGAATATCCATGATTCATTTCAGGTTGCTTTTTGTTTGGGTGACTATAACGGTGCCTTGCAACTTGCTTTAGCAGCTGAAGATAAATTTCAGCTCACCCCGCGATCGCCTTCCATTCTCGTTGGCTCACAAGATGAACAAGTATGAAATTCGTTTATTTTTTTAACAGGAGAATAAGCTTCTTTTTTATGGATATAGCTCTTTACGAAATAAAGAAATTTAAGTAATATTTTGGGAGAATTTTTTAAATTAACAGTTAACTGAAATTAAATTGAAAATCTAATATTAATTGGGTGTTGAAATATGATGGATGTATATTCATGGAGATCTAAACATGCACTATGTTAAAGTGCATTCTCTCAACAACGATCATCGTTTTCATTTCAGTATGTGAATAAAATAATCGAGCATGCGCTAGACACATATAAACAAGCGAAACGTAATGAAGAGGAAATAGATCCGCGACTAGAAAAGCTCATTAATCGACTTTTCGAAAGAAACATGAAAAAACGAGAATTGAGATATGTTATTGGGTTGGCACTGGATACACGCAGAACGGATATGATTTTAGTTGCTATCAAGGTTAATCTGTGTAAAAAACAATTATTTTGCAGAAATTTCTTTTTTTTTTTTTTATTTTTAACCTTATTGTTGCTCATGTCATAAACAAAAAAGCATTACAGAATACTAGAGTTATTTTTTTAGATGCTAGGTATGAATAGGATGAATGCAAAAGATATTTTTGATTAAATTATTATGGCTTCATCATAGCATTAAAATTCTGTCATTATCATCAATGCATTTTAGAAACTAAATGATTTCGGCGTATTATTATTTTAATCAGTTTCCAGGCTACTGATGATCAAGCAACTTTGCTAACTGAAACTGTAGCGAAAGTTTTGGAGTCACAAATGGACCGAACTTTTAGAAGTATAGTGTTAGATTTACTACTTCGTTTGTTCTCTGAATTGGAGGAGCCTGATTTTGTTTCTATGTGCCAATGTTTGATCAAACTTGAAAAGCCAGATGACGTTGCGGATATTCTACAACGATTGGTTTCTAACAAAGTCTGTGAAATCAATTTTTCTGATGATCTTTTTATGGCAATCTTCTCTTAAAATCAGCAGTTGCACCTATGAAGTACAGAACATGTGATTCAGTTGAATCACATGTTTATTATTGGAAAAGCTTAATAATTGGGTACTACTATTTGTGGTAAATTTAAGAAGTAAAGGGCATTATTAGGTTTTCTGAATCAGTTTTGTAAATTGATGGTTTTTACCTTTTTTGCGACGCAATTTTTTCTTCTCCATTTAGCTTTAGGCATGATGGCCAATTTGTTACATAATAATATCGTTATTTGGACTTAGTCAAATTTATTAATAATTTTATTTCAACATTTTATTTTATGAAATCTTTTTTACTTCAGGGTGACAATGGTGTATTGTTAGCATATCAGATTGCTTTTGATTTGTATGAAAATGCTTCACAACAGTTTATCAATAAAATAGAGCAGTCTCTCATAGATAACGCTCCCACAGAAATACCATCAACAAGTGGTGTTGTCATACAGCCCATGGAAATTACGACTGAAGGAAAAACGTTAGTTATTGAAACAATTTCTTACGTAACTACATAATAAGTATAATTTTCATTAAATTGTATGCAAAATTGTGCTTTTCCAATCACATTCCTTCTCACTAATCTTTTTTAATAATAAACAGAGAGTCACAAATTTTGTCTGATGACACTGCTATTGCTAATGAGGAAGAGGAAGAACGGAAGAATAATGAACAATCGAAGAATACATCCTCATCTAAATCATTAGAGGAAAAAGAGTAACTTTTTTTTGCCTATCTTTTTTCAAATTTGAGCTTTAAATCTTTAGAAAATACAAATCTCGACTTTCTGGAAGATATTTTGAACAAATATTGGGACAGGTAGAAAAATAGTATGTCTGATTATTGTTTAACAGATGGAAATTGATCGCATTAAAGCTAAAGATTAAATTTAGCTCAATAGCGGCATCAAATTCGAGACGGCAGAAGAGCAGTACTTCTGAAATAACGAAATGTGAAGATGCCGTTTGTGGTGTGTCGGAAACTTTCAATTCTTCCGGGATAGCGATTGATGCGTCAAAAATGACGGCAATGGAAACATCATTTGCTGAAAGATCGAAAATAAAGGTATTAACTTTGCGAATATATTTCGAATATATCGAATATCCAATATATTCGGATTTAGAACTGAATATTTCGAAAAAATAGAAATATACATCTAATTTTCGCTACCGAAATTAATACTTTAAAAAAGCTCCAGGAAATAATTTTTTGCCGTTACATCATTGTTCATTATAGATCACTCCAATTCTTTTTCTTTCTTAGGACAATTTTCCATATCTTTAAAATTTCTAACTTTTGAATCATTATTCCAACATATCTCTTAATTTGCTTAAATTTATTTCAGGATAAGGTCGTCTGCGAACGTTTGCGATCAATTTTGCGTGGAGAACAAACCATCAAACATCATATGCAATTTCTTATTAAAAACAATCACACTGATATGCTGATTTTGAAACAAATAAAAGAAAGTGTACGAACAGCTTCAGCACATAATGCTACTGTCATTGCAAATGGTCTGATGCATTTAGGAACAACAACCGATGATTTTTTGAGGTTTCATTTAACAATTTTTTAGCTTTGAAATTTCTCGGTCAACTTTATTCTTCTTCATTGTTGTGCTAAGTGCTAGATGTACCAAGTAATGTAATCCTCAATAACTTCTTAACTAGCGCGTAGATTAAATGAGATGATCATATTGCTGCTATTGTCAATATTTTTTCAGAATGTTTATACATAATCATTATATATATATATATATATCATTCTTATTTGAAATTGAAATGGTATATAAAAGTAGTTGAAGTTGATGTTGTTTGACATTTTAAGTACACCATATTTATAGAGATAACTTGGAATGGATAAGCAAAGCAACGAACTGGAATAAATTCAATGCTGTTGCTTCACTTGGACTTATTCATAAGGTCATTTTTTAAATATTTCAAAAAATTTACTAGTTTCTCTACTTTATATCATCTTGTACTGTTATTTTTTAAGGGTCATGAAGCGAATGCGTTGAAGTTGTTAGATCCATATCTACCAAAGGGCGAAGCTGATCAGTTTGGATTTAAGGAGGGCGGTTCTTTGTATGCGTACGGTATGTTTTTACAATAAATTTTTTCCTGGGATCTTTTAAGAAATATCAATAGGAAATGCCTAGAAATAAGATTATTTTCCTGCATGTTTGAAAAAAAAAGAAGGCTGAGTATGAAGAAATAATTTCTCCTCGATCAAAATATATATATATATATTGATTTTGGGACTGATTCATGCGAATCATGGTAACGCTGAAGTGATTTCCTATCTTCGGGATCAATTACTGAAAGCAACAACATCAGCAGCACGTCATGGCGCTTGTCTGGGCCTTGGCTTGGCTGCAATGGGAACTCATGATGAACAAGCTAGTTTATTGATTTGTTATTATTTATGCTTGCTCCGTAATCCTTTAGTTCTTTTAAAATCTGAGATATATTTTCACTCATTATCTATAAAAGTTTATGGAAATTTTTTCTTTTTAAAAATTCTTACTCCCTTAAAAATCCTGAACTTCACTTTGTTAGTAATTTTCAGGTTTTCGTACAACTGCGTGATTGTTTATATCAAGATGATGCAGTGACAGGTGAAGCCGCTGGCCTAGCAATGGGTCTTGTAATGGTTGGAGGAATACAAATAGAAGCTTATCAAGAAATGGTACAATATGTGTGCGACACACAACATGATAAAATTCAACGTGGTTTGCGTACAGGCATCGCCTTGCTTGCTTATGGTAAATTTTATAGTTTCGTTGATCTTTTTAATAATTTGAATCTAAAAAATATATATATATATAATATATAAAAGAAAAAAATATATATATCTAAAAATATCTATTTCTGTTTATTGCATCTGTTTAAAATTTAACGTTATTGTTTTTCCTTTTTTTTTCTTTTACAGTTATAACAACAGATGGCGCGCTTAGGCATTATAAAAAAAAAAAGAAAAATAGATGGACACTTTTAGGTTATAAGTTTATCTGCTACTCGTTGTTATATTTTCAGGACAACAAGAAGAAGCAGAAAAACTAATAGCTCCTTTATTGGAGCACAAATCAAATGCAGTATTGCGTTCAACTGCAGTTTGCATGCTTGCAATGGCATACGCAGGATCAGGTAAAGCAGATGTAGTTCGACGCCTTTTAGCCAAAGTTGCCGCTGATCCAAATCAAGATGTAAAACGTTTCGCTGTTATCGCCATTGGTTTCGTTCTGAGCAAGTTAGTTTTATTTTTGATAAAATAATTTTAAGAGAAATGTTTCAAAATGTGAGTTTGTAATAAAACAGAAAAACTGAAATTAAAAAAAAAAAAAAATAAATACTAATCTTGTAACGAATGTAAGTTATGTGAAACTCTTCTAATCCCTTGTGTATTCTTTGAATTATATTTAGTTTAATCGAACTTTTTTTTCAAAGCTGCAAAGTCTCATTTTTGCCTATCATACATTTTTTCAAATTGTTGATAATTTATTTTATTGAGGTCTTTAACTGATGTAAGTAGATAACCAATTTGTTTTAAGCAGGAATTTATTTTAACCTGAGTTGCTATTGAACATATCTTTCTTTCGCATCACAATAATTGGGAACACTCCTCTGTGTTTTAATTTCGAGGAACTGAATATAATCGCTTTACTTATAATAAAATCTAGCTTGAATATATATATATATATATATATATATACAAAGAATGATCTGACGGAATATCGTGGAAAACTTAGAGAAGATAAAAGAAGCTTGGAAAAGAAATGATGAAAAGACCTTTACTTAAAAAAAAAATTTTTTTTTATGTTTCTTCTTTCTGAAAATCATAAAATGTTTCTTTTTCTGAAAATAATGGAAATCATCGGTTCATTGAACTCTTTTTTTACGATCAGTCACTCATTAATCTTTTTTTTTCCTCGCGATTTATAGGTTCTAGATTTATCGTAACTTAATTTTTGTTTATTCAGTAGGGGAGCGCGCAGAACAAAATTTGGCTATTCATTTTAATGAATATCTTCAAATTTTGAAAAAAAAAAGAAAAAAAATAGATATAATACCACAAGAAAACCAGTATCCTTAAAGCTCATTCATCATTCAACAAGGTGGAACAGATTCACAGGTACACTTGAAGCGGATTTTTAAAAGTTCATTCAACAATTCGTCCATGCAGGCGGTTGTTTTTTGCTGTATCAGTAGAGGGACTACAATATCAGATATTGAAAATAATTTTTCAGGAAAAACTGGAAAAAATTGTAACTTTGTTAGCAATAATACATTGCTATCGTCCATTTGGACTCCGAAATTTATTGTTGTAAAGGTCTATAATAAGTAAATTATAGATCATGCCATCATTGTGTAGATCACTAAAATATCAAATTATAACCGGCTAACAAAACCATCAAAATTGTTAATTGTACGGAAGGAAAGCCCAAATTTTTTTATTTTTGATATATAACTGTAATAGTGAAGAGTGTTTACTTACAAATTTTCAATTTATTTGTCTGGATAGGCATTTCTTATTTTAAAGATTTATTCTTAAAGACTTCATGAATAAAAAAGAAAATTCGAGCTCAACAAATGCTGATTCATTCGTAACCAAACAGTAGCAACTTGTTCCCATGTGATTAAAGAATTGGGAAAAGTAATTCTTAGCTTTCAGATTTTTTAAAAAATTTCCAACAATTTTAATTTTTTTTTTTAATAATTTTCTTAAAGATATCTTTTTTGCAATCTTTCTAGTAAAGGTTAATCGTCCACGAACTTTCCCAATTTCAAATAAGAATTATTCAATCTAGACTTTACATTAATAATTTAACAATAAAAGTGCAGTTTTTGTAAAACTTTAATTAAGTGGTTCTTATTTAGTAACATTAGTAGTTGATTGTTTTTCTTTCAAAAAATATAGTTTTTCTGACTTTTTGCATTTTCTGTACTATAGTTTAGATCTTAGAATTCTCTGTGAAATTGTAACAGTTTGTCTTATTTCTAGATCATTCAAGTCTTATTAATTCTAGATCATTCAGAATCTTACTTCATCATTATTGCCATTTGAAAAATTTAGATTTTCTGAATCTTCATTCTGTTTCCCCCATTATTTAACTAGTGGCATGCAAGCATCAGATACTTCCTAACTTTTTCATGAGAGGCGCGTCAATTTGAACTTATTTTTTGGTTGACAGCTTATTATAGTTTGTGCATTTTTTTTTTTTTGGAGTCGATCAGCTTTGCTGTGTGTTATCGATGATAAACTCTCTGGCCGTATTGACTGGAACAGTGTTTTTGTCGTGAAGCTTTCTACTTATTTATATTTTTATTATAGCATAAAGCACTGCAACGGTCTTGTTTAACGTTGCGAATCGATCAGTGGTCCTAAAATCTGTGAAAGACACTATCCCCTTGTTTCAACCGTAGTTTTCAGCTGCAAAAAATGTCTTTTTCCATTAATAAATATCTATTTTCTCAAAACAGAACTGTAGCATAGTTTGAACTTAAGAAAAACAAGAAACGAAACTTAGCTTAAAAGAATGACAAAATACCTGCGGCTTATAAATTTTTTAAATCTCCAACTAATTTTCGAATGAGCATTAATTGTTTTACAATTTCTGCAAAAAATTTTACAATTTGAGCATTAATTATTTTACAATTTCTTCAGTATCTGACTATGAAACTTATTTTTCTAAAGAAATGAAGCTCATTTATAATCAATTGTGAGTGTGGAAGCAAGGAAAAGAGGCTAGATTTAGGAAAAATGAGATTTAATTTTAGTCGTTTGGAGTAGAATAGATAACATTACTTGATTTAATAGAGAAAAAAATTGTATTTCCGGAATTATTTTTATATGAACATGTAATATTCTTAAGGAAAATATACAAATATAAAAATTATTATTTTAATTTTTTGAAGTACATAGCTGAAAAATCATGACGTATAATGTTGGCACCAAAAAATTAATGTCAAAATACATTCCTGTGTTTTCTTTTTGCACTTACTAGTTCATCTATGAGAAATCAGAAAGCAATAGTGATGATGGAAGTAAAGGTAACTGTGCGTTCTTATGCTAAGAGTATTGACATTGATCATAAAAAAATTTATGGTTATGTCTAGATGAAAATTGGAACTTCTTCATTTTTTTATTCAGTAACAACTTGATTTTGTTAAACAAAAAATTTTTAACACGCAAATTACTGGTCCAATAAATTATTCCCGAAAAATATATTCTAAAATTTTAATTAAAGAAAAGAGTTGGAGGATTGAATTATCAAAATTTAAAAAATTAATTTGATGTAGTAATCGAGGTATAAATGCAATGAGTGGCATTATGATTATAATGTTTCATGGATGATTTCTTGATTAACAGATTCAGCTATCAGGATTTGTTGAAGAAATCAAGTAATTTATCAATAATACGGACCAGATTATAGATCCACATAAAAGATCTAATCTAAGTATGTTCGTAGAAGCTACACAGCACTTACCACTTATCACTGTGCATTCGCTCTCGAAGAGTAACTGCTAACATATGTATTTCGCATCGAATAAGTACATTTACAGCGGAAAATTCGAAGGAATGTTCGTCGGAATTGTCTAAAAATGGATACATTAGATCTGTCTAATGATATCGCTGACAGAAAATTTGCTCAGCATTTTTGATATTGTTACATATGGGTTATATTATCTTATAATATAGATAAGATAGGATTTTCTGAATAAAAGGCATTCATTTGAATATACAGATTAAGAATTAGTTCCTTGTATTTTCCTTGTATTATAGTTAATAATTTCATCGTAGGTATGTATAATTCAACAAACCTATTAAAAATCGTGTAAATAAGAGGATTGATGGTACTTGAGAAATACCCTAACCACAGGAAGAAAGATGCCATCGTTGGCGGTAAGGTGCATCGTTCCCCGCAAAAGCCATGTGCAAGATTAGCACCGAAAAATGGTGTCCAACAAATAAAAAAACATGCAAATACAATGGCTAGCACGCGTGTTGCCTGAAATGAATTGGGATGTGAAAATTTCTATTAGTCTGTCTATTCGTTTGCTGTGTAGTAAGGTAACATTTAAATTTTATTATAAATAAATTTTTCTTGAGGCCAAAATGGGAAATCTTGGAATTTCAAAAAGTGAAAAAACAATTCGATTTATAAAATTTGTCAACCTTATGCTCATTGGTGAGTTCTGCGTTGCGCTTTGAAATTGGTTCTTTTTTGGATAATTTAGCACTGAGAGTAAAGATTATTATTGTTGCGCGTTTCCGGAAGGTACGTAAGCGATTTTTATCAAACTGAAATACAAACTGATATGTAATAAGCGGAATGAGTAAATAGCACAATTTTGAATTTATTTTCTTCGAAACATTCTGTTATAATGCTACATATATTTTCCTCTCTACGTCATATTTGTTTTTTACTATCATTTTTGAAAAGAGCGATATTACATCGCGTTCTATTGCTTCATCAATTAGTTCCAATTCTCTCTCCGAATTCATTGGTAACAAAGTTGTCTTCAGCGGACATTTGATCATCTTTTTATTTCTTCTACATGGAACAATATTTTGAAGGCTGCAAAAATAATTAAAATGACTTAGACAAATCTTTTTTAATTTACTTTTACAGGTATTGGAAAAGTAGTGAGCAGAACGTTAGAGCCTAAAGTTCTACGTTGGAAACTTCATTCTTCTTGCAGCAATTATTAAGCTATTTTTTTATTTATCTAAAAATTATTAAATGTTTTAACTATCTTTTAGACTTTATTCTTAAATTAGAACTTGCAGCGTTAAAGGCTGTCATATGAACTGACACATTTGTTATTTATGCTATCAGTTTTGATTTCAAGCAGAATTGCTAATTGTTAACAAACTTATCCAAATCATCTCAAGTATAAGGGGTTGATTCAGAAAATGAAAAGCATTTTGCATTAAAATTTTTCTAGCTGATTAAGCGGACAATTAACTAGCTAATTTTTATCTTTATACAATGCTATTTAATAACGCTGTATCGTACATTTGGGATTTCACACTTCAATAATTAGAAAATTATTTTAGACTTTCCCATCGAAATTTGATTTCATAGATAAGAAACTGAATATAACATTGTAAATCATCAAAGATTTTTGGTTTTTATCCTTTTCTTCTATATGCAGTCGATCTCTCTACACCATTTATTCCTGTTTTAAATCAAGTTTTGAACTATGAAAAAAGGGAAAAATTCTCTCATAAGAAATTAAAATAAAATTACTGAAAAGATTTTAGAAAAATAATGATTTAAAGATCGAGAAATTATAATGTGTCAGAAAATATTGACACTTTATATCAGATTTACTGAAAAAAGTAGTAGTTATTTCCCGTTTAAATAGATAAGGGAAGTTTTTGATATTTCGGAGCAAATGGATCTAAGATACCTTAAAATGCGGTCAAGAAATAAATAATGATCAAAAATGCAATTTGTTGCTCATTCTTATTTCCACGGAAAAGTAGACTTACTTTTTGGGAACGTAGTTACGCTGAGTATAAGAACGCCTCAGAGTGAATGTTTCGGTATGATCATCGGCGTCACCTTGATGGCTAATAAGTGTTATTTGTTGTTTGAGAAAACTTGTAGTAAGGACATAAGTAATTACCATAATAAGGAATGGTATCAGAAATGCAAATGTTGATCCATAAATCATGTAGTAACGATTAGTGATACGGCATGTATTATCGTTAAATATATTACTTGAATCAATAAGAGCCAAGATAGCAATTGGGCTAGAAATCACCATTGTTGCTATCCACACAGAGACTAGCTTCATCGTGATCGATGTTTTTGATTTTTTTCGAGCTTTTAAGGGTTTTGAAATTCCTAAAATTATAATTTGCATGTAAATTGAAATTCCTAAAATTATAATTTGCATGTCTAAAAATGGATACATTATTTAAGATTTTATCTACTTCAGCTCTTTCTTTTTGCAGTATTAACTTTATGAAAATATCGTTATTACCAGATTCGAGGTTAATATTCCTATGATGACTAGTTGTTTCAGAGTTCCAATTGATGCTTCTCAATTTTTAAGAAGTGTGCGTTACATTTTTAGTCATAACAACAACAACATTATTAGAGTGACATGATCATAAATTAAACAAAATAGTTTTATGTCAAACTGATTGCATATTTGTGACATTAGGTTAGAATTAATTTTAGTAAAAATATAATTATTGGCTTTTTATTACATTGATTTCCGTACAATTGTTCAAATTTTGACTTTTCCTTGATAAATTATATATTTTTGAGTTTGGATGGATTACTTTAAATGAAGTTATTTTCTTCTGGGATTTCCTCGAATTTCAATTGCTTCCAACAAGAAAAGTTCATTGTCCTTATAGCTGTCTATATTTTTAGATTAATATTTTATTTCTCTTATTCCTGCTGTACTACATTTACATATTTGAAAAGTCCAAATCTCGGCGACTTTAGATTTTGCTAAAAGGAACCTTATCCTATTTAATCTACAAATCATTTTTTTCTTGGGAATAAAATCAGTGAACCCAGTATCCTCACATCGTTTTCTGATAACAAGTGGCAAGTTCTGATCGATTTTTTTTTCAGAAAGTTTAGAAAGTCTTCAAAGCAATGTTGCATTTATGTATATTTTTCATTTAAGATGAATGAAGATCATTTCAATGACAGACGAAATGAATTAATAAAGGAACGATAAATAAAGTAGTGACCATTTGATTATTTACTGCCTTTCAATGAAAGAAAACAGGTGTGAAAAGCTTATGGGAAGCATTAGGAATATATACGGGATTCATAAAACCAAACATATATTTATTCTATAGATATTTAAATAAGCGCCGACAAATACACAATATTGATTTATTACTGAATAAAGATGCTTCGTTGATTGACTTTCTGATCAATCCACAATTTACGAATTTTTATTTTATATAATAGAAAAAGAAAACTACATTTATATAAGAAACTTATTGATTCATTGATTTTGTTGAGCGATTCAATATTTATTGAGCAGTTCAGATATTATTTAATAGATTTTTTTCAATACATTTGTCATTGTCGCTTAATTCTAATAATTCTTAAAGAAACGCAACTCTAAACAAAGAGAATAAAAGAGGAAGATAGAAATCAAATTATTTAAATAGAAAAGTTGAAGTAAAGATAAGAACTATCAATGGATGAATGAGAGAAAAGAGAATAGTGAATGATTTTGAGGCATTGCTTTCAATTTCTTCACAGCTTAAATCGAAAGATTGAGTATAGTGGTGATCGAATCATACAGCTATATTTAGCAGATTCTGATGTTGATGGGTGCCACTGAATACTGTTAATACTTTGAATGAATTTTTGCTTTATTTCTTTCCTTTTATTTCTATTACTCTTTCAAATAACTAAAAAATTTAATTTAATTTAAGTGACGCAGAACAGTGTCTTTGTTATACGGGCATGTTGGCGGAACATTTCAATCCACACGTACGATATGGCGCTGCTATGGCACTAGGGATTTCTTGTGCTGGATCTGGTTATAAGGTATGTTTTTGAATCAGTATTATATGCATCATCATTCGAGTGGCATTTCATTTCCGATAATAATGAAAGAGAAAAAATAATATTTATAGCATTTCAGAGAATATTTTTACCCATGATGAGAAGGCAACAGAAAGTGTAAAACTATTTAAAAAAAAATAAATTATGGCAAATAGAGATACAAACTATTCTAAAAACTTTTTTAATGGTACTATCGATAATGATACATAGGATTTGAAATGATGATACATGAAATTTGGAATTTGTTAAATCTCTGAATTCCCATTTCTTCAAATAGTCCTTTTTTTTTTTTTTTTTTCGAAGTTCCATTTTCTTAATAGTCCTTTATCCATCTGT
This sequence comes from Onchocerca flexuosa, assembly GCA_002249935.1. Lineage (NCBI taxonomy): Eukaryota > Metazoa > Nematoda > Chromadorea > Rhabditida > Onchocercidae > Onchocerca > Onchocerca flexuosa. Next base: position 492,717 of record KZ269988.1, on the reverse strand, counting down.
CTACTTTTTTCGATTGATATCATTTTTTGTTATACTCCTTTTGTTCACGAACTTCAAAAGTAATAAACTTGACGCGAACAAAAAAAATGAAAAAAAAAAATAGAGATTAAGGTACCGAGTTGCGTGAACTCTTCAGAAAGCTCATCAAGAATGAGTGAAGTCAAAAAAAGTTAATCTTATAATAAAAGTTCATGAAAAACGGATCTTTTTTTTTTGAATTTTTAAATAATTTGATAGTAATGAATTGTATGTCTGAATTCGACTTTTTTAATTATAAATTTCATCCATCCATAGCATGTGAAACTTTCTTGAACAATTAGTAAATCTAGCTGTTAGAATTGACTCACTTTTGCTTGTGACTTCAATATATATGACCTACAAAGGTGTTTCAAAAAAGTGTTGCAGTTTTTGTCCTGACTTTTTCATTATAATTTCAGGAAGCTATCGCATTGCTTGATCCGTTGTTGAGCGCCAAGGAAAATTTTGTTCGACAAGGTGCTGTCATTGCTTTATCGTTCATTCTAATCCAGCAGACGGACTCAATTTGTCCGAAAGTGAATGAATTCCGAAAAACGCTGACGAAGGTTAGGATTCTGTTTTAGACGATCAGTTTTCAATAATTTGATAGGAATTCTCTGCATTTTTCATCTATTAAATTCATAATTATTGTAAGCAAATTGATTATTGCTAGCTGTGAGAGCATAACATCGACTGATAATATAATTTTGATTTTTTCATTAATTGGTGGGTTTCTTATTGTTACAGTTGTTATAGTTATTTTTACCATTCTTATTGATTTATATGTTTTGCTGTCGCTCTCAGTTATTGTTACTTTATTTTAGATGATAACCGAGAAAGGCGAAGATTCAATTACGAAACTGGGTGCAATCCTTGCTCAAGGTATTATCGATGCTGGTGGTCGTAACGTCACAATATCACTTCATAATCGTAACGGCCATCCTGACATGCCAAGTGTTGTTGGAACATTCGTATTTTTGCAGTACTGGTATTGGCATTCGTTGGCACATTTCTCATCATTAGCATTCAAACCAACTTGCGTAATTGGTCTTAATCTTAATCTTGAAGTTGGTTTGACTTCGATATTTTTTAATTTAAAAAATCATAAAGTCTTATTATAATTATTTTGGATCATTCCGTAGAGAGACTTCGAAGGAATCGAATGAAGTCAAGATCAACTAATCGAATGAAGTCAAGATCACTCATTTTGTGTAATAGAGCTATTGCAATAGATAAACTTATAGCTCTATCGCAATATATAAACTTAAAGGAACAAAATAAATTTGATTTTTTTTCATTTCTTAAAGAACGGGTAGTTAAATCAAATATTTCTCCTTGCAAACTCAATTTTAATTAGATTCGTGGCTCTTCTTCATTTATCCCATTCAGATGCCAAAAACGGAATTCCGTTGCAATTCGAAACCTTCAACCTTTGCTTATCCACCTCCCTTGGAGGAAAAGAAAAAAGAAGAAAATGAAAAGGTATTTTAATAAATATATGATTAGAAAAACTAAAACTTTTAAATATCTATCTAAGATGTCAAATCAATAGAATGATGACAAGATTATCTGAAGAATCACTACCGAAAAAAAAAAAATAGAGTTGCGCTATTAGCTGATCAATAAATCAAACATATAGTTCGAAGCGGTTATCTTATATTTTTAATTTTTATTTACTAAAAAGTGTTATTGTGAAAGTTTTATTTAGTATTGTAAGGGAAAAACTCTGTTTTGATTGCAAATTTTTCTTTGAACTGAATGAAATTTTAACAAATACAAATTTACAAAAATGAATCTATTTTTCATAGGTGGAAACGGCAGTTCTTTCCGTAACTCACAAGAAGAAATCTTCAGTTCTTGATCGATCAAGTACTGCTGTAGTTAAAGAAGAAGCTAAAACTAAAGAAGAGAAAGATAAGGAGGAGGAAATGGAAGTTGACAGTACACCAGCAGCAGCTATAACGGCAGTAGCTGACTCTGTTACTGCTGTGCCTCTTTCAGCTATTGCAAATTTGGAACATAAATTGCCTGAGTCAAAGAGGTATTTTATGATATGTAAGCTCAAGAAACATTTAAGAAACCGTTACCAGTCTTGCGGTAAAGTATTTGCTATTTTATTACAGCCAGTAAGTGACTTCAGGTTGTTCGTATGATTTTATCACCGCCTACATGCTTTTATCGGAGGATGATCGCATGAAATGATTATTTTTTCATAACACACAAATATTTTTTTTGTCAATTCATTGGGCAGAAGGGATTATATGGATATTTTGCATTCATTTTTTGCTTTTTTTTCTCTTTCTATAAGTATTTTTTCTTTTTAGTTATTTCGGCAGCTCGAAATAAAAAGCAAATGAGGAAAGATCCGGAGAGATCGGATTGTCTTTGTGATCTCTTTTTCAATATTTTATTGTTATTGTAATTGTCAGACAATAGTTCTATTGAAAATTGGTAACATTTATGATTGCAGGTTACGCTTCATCAGAGTTATTTTCAGCAAAGAGCCAGAACCCACCAGTTATACTTTGCAAAATCCTGCTCGTATTGTTCGCTTACAATTAAAAACTTTGCAAATGACTGAAAATAATCGCTACAAACCATTGAAAGCACTTTCCCAGGGTGGAATAATTATGCTTCATGACAGGAAGGCTGGACAAGAGAAGGTTTCTAAATAACAATTTGTAATTAAAGAGAACTGCATTTTGTAGTATTCGTTACTTATGTGCGGAACTATTACACCTTCAAATATGAATTCACCAGAACTGTCTATCATCTACTTGAGCATTTCTCCACTAACGTCAGGACGGGATGTCGAACATGAGCCTATGTGGGACTCATCTGGGAAAATCATTTAATTCATTTACTGTTAGCTGAAATATGTTAATATGTAATTTTACCTTATGAGATATTGATTGCATTGATATATTCTCTTTCATATGATAGGTATTGAATCTAGTCCAAGGATCAATCTTAGGATTCATTGGGGGACAAGTGATGCTACATTGATGCGAAAAGCAGCCAATGACGAGTAATATCCACATGATGCTACATTTTCTCACGCTTTACTTTGCTCCTAAATTATTTCGGCACTCTCTAAGATTGACACGAGACAACGGCTTTTTTCTACTTGTTATTTAAATTACATAGTTTACAAAATATTGGAAAATTATCGAAATTCAAATGAAGCAAGCAATGATTTAAATTGATAATGATTCTCCTTAAACTTGCATCTAACTATTTCTAAATGAGTTGTTTGAAATAGCTGGATGATTATAACTTACTTTTCTTTCTTTTTTAATTTTGATAGTTTTCAGGAAGAAATTGTAGCATTAGCTGCAGCTGGAGGAACGCGTGTAGAAGGCAAAGATAGTTCGGAAGAGGCGAAACCACATACTCCTTTTGAAATTAACATTACTTCATATTGATTCATTTATTAAAATTTTCCAGTTTTTGTTTGTTTTTGTTTATGTTCAATTTGGTCTATTAGAGAAAAATGTATGGTTTATTTATAATGGTTTTTCTAACTGCTTCATTCATTTTGCAGATATTCGTTACCGAAAACGTTTAAGGAACTTCTTTGATATGTTTCATGTGCATCGAAATTATTTTTCTCTCCTCGTTGTATAAGCTCTTTCTAACTCTTCGATCCGACATAACCATTTGTATCTTTCGACAGTTTTCAATTTTACTAGTTTTGATGATAAAGATTTGCAATATAGTTCATTTTGCTGGCAGATTACTGGACCTAAATATTATCCAATCTTCGCTTTTGCTCATATCGAATGACCTTCCCTAAAGTATTTCCTTCAATTACTTTTTCGCTCCATCATCCCCGATAGCTTTTTTTTTTTCCTTTTTTTTTTTCCATCAAGTAGTGGCGAATAGGAGATTCTAGCAAGGATGGGATTTCATTTTCATGGCGACCAGGTGGCTTGTGGTTGATAACGTTTGGCGCTGTGCTGGTTAGGAGGCGATGGGGCGGACAATACGACTGGTAATAATTGTTTTGTAATTTCCGATTTCGAAGGGATGTTGTAATTTGCTTCGAGAAGTACATTTTGCTGCAATCATCTAGGAATAATGGAGAGAGAATTGAATTGTTGTGATATTTGAGATGTCAAGGAATTCTTTAAAATGATGGCGAGTGAAAATAACTTTTTTTAAACTAATTGTTCTAACCATGAGTTACTTTTAGATATATCATCGAACTCGCAATAATTCTTTTATATGTCTGATGCGACAGCTGGCTTAAAAGCGAGCAGGGAACGGTGCTACAAGTCACGAGACGAATATTTCAAATGCTGCGAGGAGTATAAAACTTATAGCGAATCCAAGTGTAGAAAGCTTAAGGAAAAATTCGAAAAGGATTGTCCTCCATCATGGGTATACAAACTTGACAATATGATATGACCTGATTAAAATGTGATAAGGATATATATATATATTTTTTTTAAATATGATCATATATATATATATATATATATATATATATGTTGGCTAATGATTCAGGTCCCATATCCTTAGTATGAAAATTTGGTCATATGGTTCAGTTAATTGTAATTGTGGCTTCTTTGTTTCTCCATTTCGATTCTTTTTATTTCAATTCATTCCATTCTTATCATTCATTTGGCTAAGCTGAAAAAATCAAATCCTCGGTATGGATTTCTGTGGCGATTTTTTTCGAGTACACTATGTTAAAAAGCGGTTCACTTGAGTTAACTCTTTCTTGCATTCTCAAACTTGGATATAGTTTTATGTTCGAAAGTTTGGAGAAGATGCAAGCAAGTTTAAAAGTTTCCAACAAGCAAATAAATGCAGTCACTGCAAAAAAAAAAAAAAAAAAAAAAAAGAGAAAAACCGATATTACTTCTTTAACAATAATCTGTTTAAAAACCTTATCGCTTAGAAGAAAGAGTTTTAAGAAATGTCGGAAGTTGTCTCATTTTATCACATTCTAAATTTCAAAAATGTTTGGAAGTATTTCGCTATGTTTTTTTCAGGTTCCACATTTTATTCGCAAGCATAACTACGAAAAGTACAAACAAAAGTTAGTGGACGAAGGAGTCTTACTTACAGAAGTGAATGATGCTGATAAGATGCAGAATTCTCCCTCATCTTTCTAGACTAGTGAGTTAAATTTTTTTGAGTTTTTGTCGAATACGTAAAAGTTCTAGAATTAGCTACTGGCTTGTCAAATCTGAAATGTAATTTAACCAATTATCAATTTCTTCTCTGTATGAGGTCTGTAGTCCAAAGATTGCAATATTTTTATTTGTCCTGTTTGAATATCCAAGGATTTCTCTGGTGATGAAATAATGAAATGCTTTAAGTATCTCGCGTGCTATCTACAATGATTTCATATCTTTTATCGCAATTTTTTAGAATTTTTGCTTGGAATGTACCATAAAAAATAAAAAGAATTCGATTACTAATAATCTATTAATTCCGATATGTTAATAAAGGTGATATTAAATCTTGAATAATTAATAATGATAATTATTGCAGGCGAATATTAATGGGAATCGTTTATTTCATTTGACATGTAATGTATTGGCTAGTTCTATTGTATCCAAAAGTACCAATGTTTGTGGAAATCAGGATTCGTCACCAAAAGTTTTTTTTTTCCAACTAACTTTTTCGATAAAGTTTTTTGATAAAGAATTTTAGAAACGTTGAATAAAAATTCCCATCATTTTCTAAAAGTTTAAAAACATATATGACGGAATGCACCAGAAAAATTGACTGCTTTTTTGCCGGAGAATTGCATTCTTTTTTTGTGAAGCCTCATTTCACTTTTCATATATGGTGTAGATTTCTTAGAAATTTTTTTGTATTCACATTGATGAGAGATATTTCGTGGGAAGTTCGCTATAAAAAAAATGAAACCCCTGCATGATAAATAATTAACATACTATTGAGTGAATTCGATCAATGCTTATCGTGATATTATGTCGAACAGTAACTGCAAAGGAATACCTCAATTAAAACTTTTTTTTTACTGAAAAAAAAATTGATGTAAGATAAACAAAAGAAATGTTTTTTTCTTTCGTTGCAGTTTCCGAGGACAAATGTTGAAAAATTAGCCCATTGTGGTTGTATAAACGATGCGCTGCATGACGTTACTGTTGAGCAGTTCTGTGAACGTATAAAATTGTTTGGTAGTGTGAAATATCTAGAGGCATTACGGATTCTAAAAGATATTCGTTATCTTAAAACGGGTCGCTTACTTTTAAGACAGTAAATTTTTCGTTTTTGCGGCTTTTTCTTTGTTTTCTTAATAGCATTATATTTAGTCCTCATTTATTTTTCCATAAATAAACTTAATCTCTGCAATGAATTATTTAGTTATTGTTAATTGTCACGAATTAAGAAAAGATATCTCTTGGATTCTTAGGAACATCGTAGCTTATATCCTGACAAAATCATTAATCTTTATCAGAAGATAGGGTTTTTGTTAATTTCAATCGCCATATGGTATTTCTTAAAGTTTTAGCATTGCTCCAATGTAAATTGTGATGAGTTTTCAGCTTATGCTCCTCTTCATCATCATTACCAGCATACATAGTGCTTGAAATGATTGAAATGTTTGTTTGTATTCATATGGAAGGTGTCAATGAAAGATGTGATGAAGAACTTTATCGAGAACTGTTACTTCTGACGAATAAAGTGCCATATTTTCTGAAACCGACTGTTTTACTGCTTCTAAAATCATGTTATCCTATAAATGTCATACCGAAATTGCCATCAAATTTAATGTTACGTCCGCTAGTTATCACTGCTCTGTTAGGTAATATTTTTTGTAAATATTTTTTTCAATGTTAGTTCATTTTCAGCAGTTCTAATCATTACCACATATTATTCTTCACATTGCATACTAATTATTTAATGTATTTTCATCTAATATTATGTATCTTTTTAAATTTATCAATTCTTGCAGCTAATTATGTCCGTTTTGGAAAAATAAGCCTCTTCCAAGCATTACTTGTTAAAGAGACAGACTATGATTTGTTTAAAAATGACAAATTACTGCGAGTTCTTGCTTTACATACTAATTCTGACTCAGCTGTATCATCCACGTATTTGCAATATCTCTCGCGGCGCAGTGTTACCTTATTAGCTGACAATATGTGGCATTTCAATTCTGTCATCAGGTAAGTGCATTTCAAACCATATTATGCAGAATTTTTATATTTTTATAGTAGTTCTTAAGATGTTCGTGCACATAAATAGTGCTATTAAACATCTGATTGAGAATTAGAGGGCTCAGATGTTTAAATTCTTTTTCAATCTTGATAATATTAGAGCACTTTTTTAGTAGAAAAGTGCATTTCAAAAAATAAGGCACTAGAGAAGTTAGGAAGAGGCTAATACAAAATGGCTTCTTCTGCATAGACAGAACGAGATTGACAAGTCAGAATTCTTGCTGTGCAATTTAAGATAGCAAATTGTTTCATAAAAATGTTTTTTTATACTGATTAATATTCATTAATTTGATCGAATTGCGATTTTGAAACTTTTGAACTGTGAAATACCGTCGTATATGCTTTTTAGAACAGTTTTCTTTTTTTTTCTTTCCTTTTTTTTTGCAGCTAGTTCATGTCGGAATAAAAATCTGCGTGAAAGCTTGATAGATTCTCGCCTTTATTTTGTTTCATTTTGCTTGCAGTCAGTCAAAATATTGGGATATCAGAAACACTACTATATCGAAGAATGGAGATTGCTGTATTTGTGGGGAAAAATTTAAGAAAAATGAAGATTTATCAAAAATGGAATTTAGCTTACTTAGAAATGAAATAATGTAAGTGTTTTGAGAACTATTTCATAGAAAAAGTTTCTGTCCTTTCATTTTAAAAGCCAAATTTCTTGGCCTAAATACATATATTACTACTATGCAACTCTATAGAGTACGTTACACTTATATAATTCAGCTGGTATCATTTCAGGATTTTTTTCATTAATCAGACTAATGAGTGGTAATATTTAAATAGCTGTGTTTTATTTGAAATAATTTAAAATTATGTTAGAATAAATTTGTTCCAGGAAATATTTGTTTGATGATATGCGATTGTTCTCCAGTGCTACGGATCAAGAAATTTCAAATTTAAGGAAGCATATAAAGCGAGAATTAAAGCCTCTTGAAGTTTGCTTTTATTTCATATTTCAAATTATTATTGAGGATTCTCTCTCAGGGCAACACTCTCAAGTCTTCATTTTTTGTTATTCTCAGTTTTTGGTCATTTGTATTATTTTACAATTATAGAACAGTCACGTGAAACAGTTATCTGCAGTGCTGCAAGACATTTTTCTTGTTTCTCTTTTAATTAAAAGATCCTTAATATTTGTCATTTTACGCCTATTGTTCTTTAAAAAAGGCAACTGCAGATGTAAAATATTATTAAGTAAATTTATTAAGAAATCGCATTATTTCTGCAAAACAATAAGATTGTATGTGTAATAAAAGAAAGAAAATACAACTGAGTCATTTGAAGACTAAAATAAAATTCTCGGTCATTCTTTTTTCTCATAACAAACTTTTTAGGACAGGAAATTACTGGTTGTTGATGCTCTCAATGTTTTATATACACGTATCAATAATGTGAGATCAGGGTATGGGATTGACGAAGTATTGCAAAAATCATTGAATATGTTTGCTAATGTACTACTTATTGTGCGAAAAGGTGGCGACACCAATCGTATATGGAATAAACATGATAAGTTCAGCAATGCTCGCTTGTCAGCATTCTTCTGCCATAGGATGTATGATTTTTTTTTTTTTTTTTTTTTAAATCCAACTTTGATAGTCTTGTTTTCTGAAGGAGGCTTCTTCATTGTTTATCTTATATTAAACATACAGTTGTAACCTTTGTAAAAAATATGGCTAATGCACTTTCTATATCCAGAAATGTATCAGTCATATTTTTTATACATAGTTTTAGACTTTCTTTAATTTGGGTTTAGATATTAACAGTAAATCTTCCACTTTGCTTCCACTTTGAGGCTCATGTCAGCAATTTTATTGGAACTTCATCATAAAACTACCTTTTTTTTTTTTTTTTTTTTTTAGGAGTAATGATGATTTATTTGTATTGTTAGCAGTTATGGAACTTGGGATAAATGCTTACTTTTTGACAAATGATTCTTTTATAAATCATCGCAATATGTTAACTCTATCGGGTCAATCTTTATTCGATAAATGGGTAGAAAACAGAGCTGTGCGCTTGGATAATAGAAATATAATTGTGAGTTTGCAGTTATTTAAAAAGTTTCTTTTTTAAGATGATATTATCTTTCTCATTAAATGATATTTATGCCCCATTCTCTTTCATTAGATGTACTCGACTGACAAGATTTTATTTTGAGATGAGGAGATAATTTTTTATTTATATCGTAATACAAAACGTGAACTTGAATTCAGCTCATTCCAGATGCCTTCAAAATTTGCTCCATACGTGCATGAGACAGAAAATGGTTACCATATTCCCGTTAAAACAGTTAACAAATCAGTTGCTTTATATTCGTTTCTTTGTGTTCGAAGAAAATATGTCCAATAGTGCATTACTGAATTGTTTGTGCCAGCCATCGTGATTTGTTATCATTGATGAACTGCATGAAATTTCAGTATTGATTTTAATTCTATATCACTATGAGTGTTGATTAATTAAGATGATGTGATTATTTTCATGTTTTTCTGATCATTTAGAGTTGTATTAGATGATTTCAGGAGTCGAATAAAGATTGCTTTTTATTGTTAATAAGTTGTATGATTTATTTTTATGATATGAACTCGTCTACGAAAATATAAATAGTCTTTTATTTTGAATATAGGTAAAATTTATTTGCCTCATTCTTCTACATTATTCGGTATTCAAGTGTTATCTTGTTCCGATATCATATAATTTAGAATGAACTATAACTGAATCATAAACTCAGTCATTAAAAATGTTGATGGAGGTAGAAGTTTCAGTTAATTAAGTATTTCTTATTTCTAATACTATGTCATTGATACTTTGAAATAGCACGGTTTAAACATGTAAGTTGTGATGATTCACTGGAAAAATTCTTGCCTACCTGTTTGAGATTTGCATCAGTTTTACTCTGTAATTGAATGTTATATGAAAGGGTCTTCTCGTAAGATTTCTATGGAGCCTGTACTTTTTATATTTGATGGCAGGTCATTTCAGAAATGTTGCACAGAAACAAAGGAATTTACGAGGACGGAAGATAATAGAGAAACGAAAATACAATGGATGTAGTTACAGCTGCTCAACAATACATATCAGAGATGATCAGGTTGGCTGGTCCCGGTATGAAAGTGATGATGATGGATAAATTCACGGTAACTGTCTACAGTTTTAATTATGAGTTCTTTAAATCGACTTTGAAATGATTTAAAATTTAAAATAAAAGGACTGTGACTTCGTTTTCTAAACCGCATATAAGATACTTTTAGAAAAAGCAGTGCTCAGTGGCTGGTTTATTAATAACTCCATATAAAATAGTTTTACTAGAAGTTGCAGTGAAAAATGAGTAATATGTGGGTAATATATAATTTTTTGGAATTTTCTAATTAATTTCTAGTGAATTGGTTGATGGTAAAATATTGGCAAATTATTCTTGACGCAAACCTGGATAAAGTGATATCCAGGTTTGCGTCAAGAAAACTTATGCACAGTGACTAACAATAAATCTATTTATAATACCGAACTTTATATACTATTACCAATTAAAAAAATAAGAAAAACAACATGAAAAAAAAATCATCAAAACACCAACATGATAAAACCTACGAAATAAAGGAAAAAAAAAAGAAAGAAAACAAACGAACTAACCCCAAAAAAAAAAAAAAAAAAAAAAAATTATAACCCATAATAAAACTATCAAATTAAAAAAACTAGGAAAGAATTTATAAATAAAACGAGCATAATGATTTATAAAAAACTTACCCTTAAACTCAACAACAAAATAAAGAAAAAAGTAATTAAGAAAACAATAAATAAAAAACAAATAAAAATAAACATTCCTTCACTTCTCCATGTTTGACATGGGAAAGCGAAAAAGTATATTGTGTATAAGCGTAATTAATGCGATGAGTGACATGGATCATCTGTTGGAAGTTAATTCATGATAGCTTTTTTTTTCATTTGGATTATTACAAAATATCAATATTTAGACCAGCATTGTCTCTTGTGTTTATACACAAAGCGATATGATGCAGAAAGAAGTATATTTATTCGAACGTATTGATTCCGTCGCTTTAAGGTATGCCAACCTTGATTTACTTTTTTTTTTTTTCATTTCCTGCTTAAAACTTTTTACAATATTAATTTAGATTCATAACCGAAGATTTCAGAGAGCCAATCAAGCACCTCAAATGTATAACATTTTTACGACCTACGGACGAAAATGTTCATTTATTAACTGAAGAATTGCGATTCCCAAAATATGGCCAGTATTATATATGTAAGTTCACCTCTTTACAGAATTCTTTTCTCTGTAGATGGAACGATCATGATAATTCTTCTGCCAGGTTGGCTGCTTCTTTTAAGCATCTTGATCAGTAAGATCTTTTTTATGAAATTCCTTCGTCATTTCGATAAATGTTTCATTCCAGATTTTTGTAACATCATCAGCAAAACTAATGTCAAAACATTAGCTGAGGCAGATGACCAGGAAACGGTGTGACATTTACAAATTTCGTGCATTTTTACATTTAGAACAAATTTTATGATATGTTCTAAGTTTGCTGACTTTTTTCAAAATATCTTTGTCTGGCAACTTTTTTTGCAATACTTAAGTTGAAATATGCATTTTGATAAGTTTATTAATTTTCTATTCATCCTTTTCTTATCTGACATCAGTTTTTTATATGCTCTCTGAATTCTATTAGATCTCTTTTTTCCAGGTCCGTGAGATGCACGAATTTTTTATGGATGGCGTTCCCTTGTGTTCTCACCTTTTGTCATTAAATATTCTTCATAGCTATAACTCTTCCTTCTCCGTTCTGACTCCAGTTTTCACACGGTCTCTAAATTCAATCATTGCCACTCTACTTGCACTGAAAAAGAAACCCCAAATACGGTATAAGATACTTTTTCCCTATTTTTTATTTTAGAATATTTTTTTCATCATAATAGGACAAATATGCATACTAATGATATCGAATTATGAAAACACTAGTTAGGAAAGGGATATAAAATCAAAGCCAACTTAAATATTTAAAATATTGTGAATTAAAAAAAAATTGTTATGTAAATGTAATGAAATTAATTTCCATTTGTATTGGTTTTATTAAACTCAGATGTGATAAAATTAATGATTTTTTTATCATAATAAAATTGAAATTTCGAAATTTTAAGATATGCCAATTCTAGATATCAAAAGTCAAATAAAGATAGCAAAATACTGGCAGAAGAAGTTGCAAAGGCAATCGCTCGTGAAGAAAGCTTATTTGAGAATGCCAAAACCGATACAGTTTTGTTAATAATTGACCGAAGTGAAGACCCAGTTACTCCTTTGTTGAACCAGTGGACCTATGAAGCTATGGTACTACTGAACTCATTTTATCTTTGTTTCATCTCGAATTTATGTTGATTTTTTGCGGCGTTCACAGCATTGTTTATATGCCAGATGATGATATTTTGCCTTAAATCAATGTTTTAGGTTCATGAACTTGTGGGTATCAACAACCATCGCGTTAATATAAATACGGTTTCGAATACCGGTGCTTTGATACTCTCACCTCTTCATGATCCGTTTTATTCACAAGTATGCAAATTTAATGATAGGTCAAATTTATATTCTAGAAGTCCTATGCACATAGTCCATTTTTAAAATTTTATTAGTCCGTTGTATTCATCGATTAAATCAAAATCATTCTTGGATGATATTTTTGGTCGCAAAATATATGTGCATAATGCAGTTTTCATCTTAAAAAATATAATTAAAAAATTCAATTTAATAGGAACATCGATTCATCAAGCCATGTTTATAGTTAAACTACGGAATATAGCAGTTATGAATTAAGCTTTATTTATTGTAATGTAAAAGACATTAAATGACTTATTTCTATAATTGTTTTGTTTTTTTAGAATATGTATGCTAATTTTGGTGAAATTGGCCAGAATATCAAGGAGTTGATAACAGAATTTCAACGAAAATCACAAACCAATCAAAAGCTTGAATCGGTTGCTGATATGAAAAACTTCGTCGAACAGTATCCGCAATTCAAGAAGATTTCCGGTAAATGAGACATGATTTGATAATATAATAGATTGCTTTATTTTTTTTTTTTTTTACTTTTTCCTTTACTTTCTTTTTTTGAAGACAACATAGAGCGAATGCATCTATTTCATGTATTGTTTTCAACTTAGCTTTGAAATTCATCATAAAAATCAATGCTTTAATAAACATTGTGGTTTATATCCTAGACTGAAGAGTACTGAAGAGATTTTTTTGTGTGCTGAACATTAAGCTTTTCAATAAAGAGCTGTTCCCAGAAAGGATGGAAGATATATAAATCAAATAAGTTGATTACTGATTCGTATTGAAAAGACTAAAAATATGTTTTCTAAAAATATTTTTTGCAAAAGACCAATTTTTTTTACTGAAAAATATTGGAATAAGTTAATTTTTAGGTACAGTGGCGAAACATTTGACGGTACTTGGTGAGCTGTCAAAGTTAGTATCTACTCGGAATTTGCTTGAAATTTCCGAAATAGAGCAGCAGCTCGTATGCGGTGGTGAACATTCACATTGCTTGGCTACTGTTCGACGCCTTTTGCAGCATGAACAAACGACAGATCTCGTAATCTTTTCCTCTGCAACAAAATTGGCTTTATTTTCAACTTTTCAACATTTTTTGGATTCTTTTTGTGTAGCTCCATCTATATGTATAGATGGAGCTACACAAAAAATTATATATATATATATATATATAAATATAAATTTATTTTTAAAAAATTCTTTTTCCTGTATAGAAAACTAGGAATTGCCTAATGGATAACGGAAAGAAGGAAAGAGAGGAAGGAAAACTAGTGAAAAGAATAAAGAATTGCAATAATTGTTATGTTTGTGTCCTTTAAAAATTATGTATGTTACCCTTAGATAATTTCATTATATACTACCTATTCAGGATGCTACACGGCTAGTGATGTTATACGCTTTGCGATTCGAGCATCATGCGAATAGCGATATCAGTGGCTTAATACAATTGTTAAGACGGAAAGGTGTGAGCAGTCAAAATATTAAGGTATATATTCATGAAAGAACTGTTCCCTAACTTGTTCCTTCGCTTTCGTTTGTCTTAGAAAATTATATTTTTCGTAGATATGATCCCGAAACATGAGATTTATGTCATTGATTGATAACTTCTTAAAGAAACAAAGTTTTAGAAAGAGGCAAAATGGAATTTTTGGTTTTTGCAATTGATTTTCCCCATTTTCCGATTAAAGATAAAATAAGTTTAACAAAGCCAAAAATTAAATAGCGTAAATCACTCAGTGATATATAAGTAAATATATGCAGGTAGTAAGAGCCGTTCTCGATTTCGGCGGTTCAGTTCGCCGACAAAATGACCTCTTTGGTGGCACAGCAATAGCAATGACGAAACGTTTTATCAAAGGTTTGAAAGGAGTTGAAAATATTTATACGCAGCATGAACCGTATATCACTGAATTAATCGATTCACTGACCAAGGGCCGTCTCTCCGATACAATTTACCCGTATATATTAACACCACTGCCGTTAGTTTCTGTTTAATATTTCCAGATTGGTTATTAATGATTTAGCATCTTTACTGCTTTTACATTCAAATTTTAAGTGATCATTCACCAAGTTTTTTTTTTTTTTAAATTTTTGGTTCAGACTTTTCAAATCGAATTCAAATAGTTCGTTTTTCTTCAATATTTGACTTTTTTGCCGGACGATTTTGATGATATAGATCGTAAAACTTTATTCTCAAATTGAAAATATCTTTTAAATCAACAGTTTAAAATTTGATATCATGAATGAAGTTGAAAATGAAATAATAGATTTGAAATATATGCAGGAATCGCACCGATAATATTATTTTATTTATTATCGGTGGTGCTACGTATGAAGAATCGCGGGCTGTGTACATGGGGAATCAACGTGGACGAACTTTGCCTGGTCCGCCGAATACCATTCTTCTTTCTACTGCAATGCTTAATTCTACCAGGTGACCTTAATTTTTAAATTTTGTTAATGAATGAACTGGTAGAAAGAAATTCAGATTTAAGAAATTAGACGAAAATTTGAATCATGGAGTTCAACTGCGTAATATTGCTTACATTCTTTCCGTATTTACTTTCTTTTTATTTTGATGCGTTGAATTAAAAGTGAATCCAGCATAAAATGTTGCTCGTAATTTATAAGAACATAAATTATAAGATTATTTGTTTTCACGTACTCTTATCTTATGATTTTAGCTGTTATGATCATCTCCTGTCGAACTATTCTCTTAAACTGTGTAATTTCGAGGAAAATTTTTTTTTTTTTAAATCCATTTTCAATCTTTCACGTAATGCTTTCAGTTTTATTGAAGAACTTTTGGTGGCTACAACAATCGGATGAGTGGTCGAATCTAATGTAATAATCTGTAATTAAAATGATACTTATTGAATGTAATGATACTTGTTGAATGTAAGAGATAAACCTGTTTCATTCGTCTTTATATTCATTTCAAATTCAAATAAGGAATATGATTTATCGATTATTTGCAACTTAAAATCTGGAACAGCTATACCATCCGGAATGATATATGTATAATAAATGGCACTAAATTATTATCTAGCCACTAAGGCTAAATTTAAATTAATATTTCACCATAGGGGTAGTGAGGCAACTACGTGAAATGAAGTGAATGTGAGACGAAAGAATCACCCTAATCTAGTCAGAGTGACACAGAACGCATCATTGGCATTTAACGATATCGGTTTGCAATGAATATGATTTCCGTTGTGTGAATCTATGTGAAGGTTTTTGTCATTTGGGCACGTGGGATGTGAGGGGAGGTACTGGTCAGTGCCGAAGTTATCAGCTGCAGATAGTTCATGATCCAAGTTGTTAAGGTTCGCCGTATAGTAGCAAAATATGTCGCACGGACGCATTTGCACGTATTTCTTGGATTCTGCGGAAAGGGAAGTTTTGACTCTCTGGAACATTCAGTTATTTCTTGCTTTGTATTCTTTTTATATTCCAGATTAAAGGAAGTTTGAAAGCACATCCTTTAATTCGTTCCAGAAAAAAAAACAAATTCATTTATTTCGGGATATTGATAATGGACTAATAATCTGAAATTGTTGTAATTTAATCACCATAAAATCAAGCAAGAATAGCTTGTCGCTAAGTGATTTAAAGAACTATTTTTCCTTTGGGATGTTTAGAGGATGTGGAAATTCGTGGGAAGCATTTACTGTCTAAAAAAAGTAAGAGAGATTGGAATGTCAAATATTTCTGTATCGATCTAGATAAAATAACTAGAAGCAATGTTAGAACAACACCATATGATTTTTGTGAGTAGTTATCGAAAATTGATTTTTGTTTATGGAGTTAAAAACAAGCAAAACATATTGCTATGATTAAAAAACCGTGTCTTTCGATGGTAATTCAGTTGATATATATAAATAGATGGTAAATGCAGTACCTTGTTAATTCAGAAATATTCGAAGTTGGCCGGCAATGTATGTTTTTTTTCAGCATATCCATTTATTTAATGAAAAGCTGTTTCTCGGTAATGGAGCTTAATGGAGAAACTTTGCCTAATTGAACTAACTTCTCTGAAGTAGTGTATCGTCTGCACGCCGGCAAACTCATATCCTTTATTTTTTTTCATTTCATCACCTTAAATCATTTTCATAGTTCATAAAATCTTTAAGATTCTTTTGTTTTGATGCAGTGGCATCAAAACAAAATTAAAAAACGAAGGAGATGTCGGACACTAATCATAGAATTTTGAATACTTTATGCTAGTGTAATTGTTTAATTATTGGCGACTTACACTTGACATTCGATTTGTTTCATTTTGAATTTATTGGCTGTCACTTCAAGTAAATATAATGGAGATTTTTCAGATTCTGATAACAATCAATTTTCATAGAAAGAAATAACGAAATAATCATTGATAAAAATTTCAGTGCCAAATTCAATTATTATAAGGTTAATTCGATTTCACATTATTCTCATAATGAAAAAGAAAATTATCGTAAGTTTATAGAATAGTAATTAAAAATAAAATTAGAAAAAGCGGTAATTAGATTGTGCGATGTTTCAGCTTGATCTTTTTTTACGTTCTGAATTGAAGTAAATTTTGTGAAATACATGTGTTAGATATTAATGGTAGCGATTTATTCAGAGGAATGGTTTACATGTCTAAATTTTAATCTGGAAACCTACTTCTTACCGTATAATTTGTGAGATCTATTTTTTATCATATGACCTACAGTGACAACATCAATGAAAGACCTTGTACTGATGATGTAGTAATTCCAGGATGTGAAGAGGTAAACAAAATGAAATAAATTATTTTGAAACCAATAGAGAAACGACGCTTAGTTATATTTCTCGATAATAGATCATAACTCTGATCGAATTTGCAGTTATAGCGATGAAAACATACAACGGACATTTTTTAAGTGCAATGCTTGTATATTATATGCTCACTTTGGACAGAAAGATTTTTCTGGGTTATTGATGATATTTAGATCATATTTTTGAAATTGTTTTGGATAAGTAGTTTTGGAAAAGTAAAAGGCAGAAATAACAAAGATCGGATGAGAATCGCCTATTGATCCCTTTTCTATCTTATTCCTTTGGTATTTAATCTTTGTAGAGACGTGTTTCGTAGAATCAATATATTTGCATCAGATTCTGTTGCATTTGCCTTATCCCCAAGTCTAATATGATCAGTTTGAAAGAGCCTTAGCGATGTTTTGAATTGTGCTGATATGATAGTCGTCGTTTATATCGAATGGCAAACTGACTAGATAATTTGTATGTATATGTGTGTGTGTTTGTATATCTGGCATTAGGAAAAGGAGAAAGAGAAGGTAATCAGAGAGAGTGAGAATGATGGAAAGTTACGGTGTGTCATAGTTATGAAGAAGGAAGGAAAGGGTATGCGACACAAAATGTCAAGATGCAATCATTCCGCCTGACTTCATCTTCTATGATCTGTTAATCGCATATTCTTCTTCTAGATGGTGCAACCTGCAACCTGTCCTTCTATTCACCATTCTTTCTCTTGCATTCTCGCAAGCGTACGAACAGTAAGTAGAGGGAAAAGGGAGAATCGAAAGGTCGAGTATGGCAGCTGGTGTCCATAGTCCAGGAAGAGCAACGAAGTTGAAAGGTCGAAAAGAATAACGACTGATGTCCACGAAGGGAGTGGAAAGCATTGCAGTCTGTGGTTGCTTAGTGTCCGATATTTATTTTCCATCAATTTGCGGAGGCATCGGCTGGTGAGTATATGTGTGTATATGTATGTATGTGTGTGTGTGTGTGTGTGTGTATGTGTATGTGTATGTGTATGCGTATGTGTGTGTGGACGAGATGAGAGTCGAGAACAACATCTGTTCGTGCTTCCTGCTGCACGCTCAAACTGCACACTGCGCACACTCTTTCCCCCTGCATTTCCCCCGCTCATGTCAAATCCATTCCCCGTTCAGAAAGTTCCATTCTTAAATCGATCCCTCTTGACTCATTTACCGCGTGTATTAGGCGTTGAAATGGTTTATGTACATTGTCAATCTGCCTTTGATTACTTTGCCACAAGTTTTGTTCAGGTTCTTCTCTGGTGGTGAGATTATATTTCAAAAGACTTTTATGCATTTTCAATCCATTAATTAGAAACAAAGAATGAAAGAAAATAAGTCTGAGCTTTTGTGCTGTCAGCAATCGAAGCAATAAATCTCTTTGTGATTATTGTTCGTTCAACAGTAAATCATTTTACTATACTTTTCGTTTATTCCTTTTCGCAATATAAATGAAGTTAGCTCAGTGGAAACGTATTTGGAAGACTATTGGTCATGTTGATGTTATAAATAACTTTATTGGCTGTTGGCGGAGACTTTGCAAAACTGAATTTATTCCATACTTATTTTAAGTTACTAATTTTACGGCATGCTAATTATATCGGTTGAGATCAGTTGCTTTGAGGCGTGAAAATGACTGCTTTTTGTAAGTCGTTCATTTAGTTCGGAAAAGAATATTAGCCGTATTATCTGAAAACCATGTATGAGAACTAGTAAAACCATTCAGCGAAATAATCTGACTAGTAAAACCATTCAAATTATTTCGCTTTCACCAATACATTTATTGAATGTATTTCGTGTAAATCGATTTAAATATATTTATTAGGAAACAAGAAGTTCATAAGTGGACATATGTCAAATTTAGTAGGCGATGGTAAGATTTACTGATTAGTTTTGGAGATCAAAAATGATTCATTAAATCATATAATGGGAGATAAATCGATCTTTCATTTCAAATGTTTTCTGTCATTTCATTATATTTATCTACTAAGCAGCCTTTATTTTGTTCAGCCACTGTCATTATTATGATCTTGCACTTGAATATCGCTTATGGATTTTACGACTGTTTGCTGTATAGTCAGAAATATTTTGCAAATTCCACATAATTTTTCTTGCAGATTGAAGAAAAGGTTATATCCGGTGGTGGCGCTTCCCATTTGATCACTGTTTCGTTATATTTGGTTTTAAAGTTTGATATCATTACATAAAATCCGATAAATCCATACGTACTTTACGTACGTCACCATTGTTTTTTTTTTTTTTGGAGTGAGTTATTTACTTCAGTTCATTCATAAAATTTTCGAAAAAAATATAGTTTATAGTATTAATATTATATAATAGAATTTTATAGCTGTAAAAGAGCCATATCATTATAGTTTTCTACGAATTCACTTTGTGCCAACAACATTTAACTCTAAAATAATATTTGAAATATGCTGTAAGTCAGTATTAGATTAGATTTTTTGCTTGAAATTATTTTTCAAATTAGCAAATTGCATTAGATTTTGGATCAAGATTTCTACTTTAAAGATTTTCGGACAAGACGCAGTTAGGCAAATAAAATTTGACGATTTCGAGAATTTTTGATTTCGTTTCCAAATCTCGAATTTTCGATGACCACTATATCTTAAGTTTTTCATATAATAGAGTGCTTTTAAGTAACGTTCCTTTCCTTTAGTTTATGGCTAACTTTATCCTTGTTTCAGATTGTCAAGTTTCCCGCAATCACGATTCTTCCCTTTACGCATTCCGTTGTTTTTGATTGTATCTTCTTACGTTTATATAATTCTGGATGTCTTCCGCGCGGGGCGCTGCGGGCGCCGTTAAACCTAAACTCCACAACGTAAATAGTATCTACGCGGGCAAAAATCAAAACGCCGTCAAGGCGCCCGGTAGATTTTTTTTTTGTATTTAATTTTCTTAAAGTAATTTTTTGATTTTAAATATCACTAATTTAATTAGGGAAGCAGTTTGGACATTTTAAGTGCGACATTTGTAAACTTTATATTTCGAAAATTTGGAAATATCATCTTGTAAAACATTTGAAATATTAAGTGCCATTTATTATATAATTTTTTATGCTGCAGTGCATATTTGAGGTGTGGGCAAGCATGGCGGACTTCAAAGTCTTGGGAAAACAACAGCGGTGGTACGTCGTATGCCACCACCGGCTACGTTACCCTCGCTAAGAGCGGAAAGTCAAGGACAAGATCCTAATATCGCACTTGTGCCACAGGGTGGCACTGGTTGGGCCAAAGGGGATATAAACGCAGCAAATGGCCAAACAGCAGATTTTCAATCGGTAAAGGAAATTACCAAAGCAGATTTTAGGGAAAAAAAAAATCAAAAACTATGAAATTTCGATTGTTTTATATTTTGATACGGGACTTTCCATCATTTTTAATTATTGCTTCAGTCATGAAAAAATATTTTATCACATTTGCAAAAGTAGGGTACGGATTAGTTGATTAGTCACTGATCTTAAAATTTCTGACAGTTAATTTGATAGGACATTAAAAAGTTTTATAGGTAGTGAAATCATCAGCCAGTTTAACGGGATCCACATCAACAACAACAGCGACATTAAGTACCTTAAGCGGGATAAACAGCGGCAGTGAACCGCATACAACCGATTTACGGCCAACATGGGCGAAGCAATCAAATGTTGTAGAAGCGCAAACTGCAGCACTGCAGAATACGAATACAGTAACGGCATCATCGAGGGATTTCCCATCTCTTGCGGCAGCCACTGCAACCATTGCAAAACAATCCACCAATGCTTTAACCGAAAGTCTCAAACCACAGAGTTTGCTTCTCATCTTTTTTTCTCCATGGATTAATTTTGTTGATTACTATAAGAACAGTGAAATGAATTTAAAGAAGGAGAGAGCAAAATGTGACAAATAGCCACTTCTTGTATTTTATTTCTTGTGATCATTATATCTTAATAGTCGTGCAATCGCCGTCACTGTCAACTATAATTTGAAAAACTTTCTGGAGATTTTTTGAAACTAATTTTTTCAAAAATTGCGGACAATAATTTTTTTTTTGTATTGGATTTATAATTGAAAAGATAAAATACGAAAGTATAGAAATAATTGAGAAATTGTGATGTTCGGATAGGCATGCTGTTTGAATGCTGTTTGGCATGCTGTTTATATTAGTAATTTAGCATTTATTTAATTCCAGAATCTGGAAGTTGGCGCGCTGGAGGCAGTTCAGCAGTATCACGAAACGAAGGCGATGTACCGCAGGTGACGCTACATTCGCATTCAGGGCCATCTTATTTATCTGCTACTGTAAATTCACGTATTACAGAAAGACAGGTATTTTGCATGGAATTGTTAGTGATGCAAGATTTTTCTTTTGAAAAAATTTTTGCTTAGATAGTTTTTGTCCGCTTTTTAGTTTTCATTTGAATTTCAATTCTTATAAATAAAAGGTTTTGTTCAAGCTAAGTGTCGCTCTTGCAGTTGCCTTCTCGATACTACGATACAACAGCAGTACCACTGCCACCACCTCCAAATGGTACATTCCAAGTGCCGAAATTGCAGCCAGTCATATCGGTTTCCATTTCAGGTCCTTTGGAAACTTTGAACAGTCAGTCATTATCAGCAGGTTAGTTATAGCAAACCAGGTTTTGTACTTAGAGAATGTTCGGTTACATGCAAAACGAGTTTAATTGTTGGTGTTGAATAATGGGAAAGTTTTAGTTGTAAAATTAAATTAGATGGATACTTAATATTTAAATTTAACAGTCTTGATTCTATTTTCTCAATAATTTAAAATATATAAATTTTAAATGGTGGATGTCTCTGAGTTAGAAGCATTCATATTATAGAAAATGCGCGAACACGAAAAACAAGTTATCTAGATACAACAAATGTCCCTTCAGTGACGTCTCAGTATCCAGCAAATGTGGCAGTCCCACCGCCAAATTACTCTCGACCACCACCAAATTATGTTCTAGCGCAGGTGTGGTGCATATTTTCAATCTTTTTCGTGAATAATTGCTTTGTATGATATAGTGGAACCATTAAGATTAATTTTGAAATTCCGAAAAAATGAAAAATATTTCTATTTAATCCTCTAATGAAATTTGTCAGTGCATCTTATCGCCAACACCATCAATGTTTGTTGTTTCCAACAAGAATCATAGTTGCATTATTGCTAATGATTTGTGGCATAGTACAAAAAGTGCTAAATTTTCTAGACGGATTCTGCGCGAAGCGGGTCAAATTATGGTGCACACTTGCAGCCATCCGAAGATGGAACAGATGGAAAGCAAGTGCAGCCGAAAAGTGGACTTGGCGACGAAGGTTGCAGCAGCCGGCGATTTTTGGAAAAAGTGAAAGGTGTTCTTAGTAATTATTTTAATCTTATTATAATAAGAAATAAACGAGTCTATTGTTTCTTTGAGATATTTTGCAAAATTTTTGACTGAAAACATATCTTTTTTTTTTCCTATAGATGAATTTAATTTAACTTTTCCTCTTAGAAAGTTCCAAAGACTGAAATGTTTAAATCATATTTTGCTAAGATTTGTTTCAAATTTCAAATCTCCGTAAATTTACTGAGATTTGTTTAGACGCTGTTATGCTCGAAACTGCGCAGATAACGGTATCAAATGATATTCAATCGAATTATGCTCGGAGGATGATGTGTAATAATCGGTAAAGTTGTTCGTTATTCCTTTCATATTTGTTTCGTAATCTTTTAGTACTAAATATTATTTAATAGACTTAAAATTTTAATTTTCGTTTCTAAATTGCCTTTTTTATACCCAAAGAATTTATAGCACGAGTGAGCACAAACTGTCATGTATGTAAATTTCATGTTGCTACTCTATTTATGGTAATGAAAAATTGAAACAAATTGCAGAGAAATTGATTTCGACGAATTCGCTTCACGAAGCAAAAATGATTGGCAAAATGCTACATATGGTAATGGTGAAGAAACACACAGATGGCTAAATACAGTTGGTTGCACTGGACAGGAACCACAGCAATGCGCTTCTGAATTCTCACAAGTACATTTTTAAAAATCGTTTATTTTAGAGTAGTAATAAAAGTATCAAGATTTAATAAAACATTTCATATAGAAATACTTTTCTGAAATTCAACATAAAAATTTATTTTAAGAACGGTTGCACTCGGGATCGCGATGAGGAATTGGGTCGCAGACAAAATATTGAACGTGAAGCGGCTATCGAACGTTCTCGTCAGAAAAGACGTATGGCTAGTCAAGTATGTCCATTCAGACATCATTTATCACGAATCAATATTGATTTAAATAATTTTGATGTAGAAGTTCTTTTCTAACTTACCTTTATCATTTTATACTATTCTTTAATGATGTTTGCTGAAATCTAGAAAAAATTTGCGAGTTCCCCATTGGTCGTCTTGGGTTTAAAAAAGTTAACGGAAGCTTCGACATTAACATAGCCGATCAAAATATTGTTAATCATCGGATGGTATTCGAGATCTAAGATGGAGAATATGATCCTGGAATTTATATGTTTTGTAAGGAATTATGAGTTTTGAGAATGAAGTGTTTAGAGCTCAGCACTATCGGAAAGCGAAGGTGGTAGCGTACCATCAGGTTATGGATCTGTCAGAGTGATGAACGCATATGAAAATGACTCATATCCTGATTGGGATCAACCTACTCGTGGCAACTTTGGATTGCAGAAGGTTAATATTACTGTGATATTATTCGATTTAAGATGATGCAAATTATTGTATTCTACTCTGTGAATTTTAGAGCAGTGATGATTCAGTGGATCGAGTTGGAGAATGCTGGAATGTTGTGGGTGGATATGATGTATCTACCCGGCGGGATGAGCAGGAAACAGTACAGCGAATCGAATTTCGAATGTTAAAACGCCCGGAGAGTAAAGGAGATATTGCACAGCAGTTATCTCAGATGGGTGTACAAGATAATGACACGCATGATGAAGATGAAGGTAAATGCTGGTATTTGGTCCATGATTTTCGAGGAAATGATGTATGCATAAATGTGAACAGGATGGAAAAAACTATATATTTCCATGTTTTTAGCCTTTTAATTTTGGAAATTTCGGGTAGTCTTTATCCATAGAAAAAAAAAAAAAAAAATTGTATTAAAAATTTGAGTACATAATGTCATCTTTTATGTTTAAGGTTAATATTAATAATCAGTACATATCTTTTAGAGCTACAATTGACAAAACTTTCACGACCAGCAGCGAAAATCGTGAAAAGAATGGCTCCTGGAAATATTCCACCAATCGAAGAAGTAACCAGTCAGTCCTCTGAAACAACCAATTCACAAACACAGCGAAAATCGACACAGCAACAGAAAAATAGCGAAAAGAGGGCTAGTGATTCACGTGTTCAAACTTCTTTACAGGGGCATCAGCAGAAGGTTATAAATCTATATTCTGCTATAACTAGAAGAAATGATATGAATTATGTTTATTAAGTGCATAAATGTTGTATCGATAATAGAAAATCAAAAACTATGAGTAATACTTTTTGTATAATATGATAAATATTTTCATTAAGATTTAATTCGGACGAAAAAATCGGAATATTTTCAAAAATCTTTTATGGAATATGAAAGAAATTTTATAACCATTATTATCGTCATTCTTCTGTTTAGATGAAATAGCGATAGGTTAAGAGGGAAAGACAACTTTTTCTCTTGTCAAATTTTCTATTATTTTATGTTCTAGTCTCCAAGTAATCACTGTAAATAAAATTTGTGTAATTCGCAGGCATTGTTTCATCGTGAGGTTGAAAGTAGTGGTTCGCATGAATGGGCGATTCAAAAGCAAAAAATTTCGTAAGTTCATATGTTATAGTTACTTTATTAAGTGGTACATATCACTTTCTCTTATCAAATAATGTCGTATGATCTTGTTATATATTTGCTTGTTTTATTCATCAGGTTGGGTAGCACGTCACAACAGTCACAGGCAGCAACGAAAATACAGGAAGATGGAATCGAGAGTGCACATATAAAAAATGCACCAACAGTATTAATGGCATCATCACCGGCAGATAATGTTTGGGAGAAACGAGCAGAAGAACGGGAAAGTGCGGAAAGAGAACGTGCAGCACAGCAAGATGCTCTAAATCAGATGCGTTTACAGCAGCAGTTTCCTACAGTAGCTGAACAGTCAGGTGAGTGAGTTCATCTGAATTAGGAGAAAGTTGGTGCTAACTGCTTTAATTCCATTGCGATGGTAATCACATTTATTATTGATAAGTGAGTGGTTGTTAGCAGAACTTATCAATCAATAAATCATAGCTTTTTTCAAGTTCAGGTATAAATACAAACGAAAAGCTCGATGAAAAATCATCAGTAGACCGTTCCGAAAACTCTTATTCAAAAAATGAACATAATCGAAGAAATGGTAATAGAAATCGAAATCGAGATGCGCATAAATGGGCAGAAAAGAAATATAATTACGGTCAGCAGCGTGATGAAATTTGCCTGTCAGATTATTATGTACCCGAGGAAGAAGAAGATGGAAATGGAGGGACAGATGGAAGTGGTGGACTTTTCCATGGTCAGCGTGAATTTGTGAATTCGAGAGTCCATCGTTCTGGACGTGGTTCATCGTTAGTGAATTTTCGTGGTAGCAGAAGTTATGGTTGCGGCAGTTTCTTGGGAATACGTCGTGGAGGCAGTATGCCACACCAACATTTTAACACTGGACAAACACATCGCACTCAGAATAAGTGTGGACGAAATCAGCGTCGTGGAAAGTGTCAGGAACCTCAGGTTAGGCTTTTTTTTTTTCTGGTTTTTTTTTTTTCTTTTTCGTTCTGTTCCGAGCATCGGTGTCCAGTGGCGATTGAAATTCATGAATGTTTAACTCATCGTTTGAAAATCAGCAAAATCTTTGTCTAACGCTTATAGAATTGTAACCATTGGCGTGTGAGAATTGTGTGTTTTTTTTTTTTTTTTTTTTATAAATCATTGATATACCTCAGATATACCTACTTTTTATTTTCCATTTTTCACTACTTTTTCAGTAAGTTAATTTCATGTTTTCAGGAGGATAATTTTTCAAATATGGGCGAATTTCGTGTTGAGGATACTTATGTAAATATATCATCGCCTAAAGAACCATTGGCAGAAGAGAAAGTAGGGAAAGATAAAGTTTCTGGCGCTGTAGTAGTGCAGGATCAGGAACGTCATATGCAGAGTAGAAATATCACTCGTCAAAGCGTCTCCCATCGCAGTGCACAGCAATTATATGAACCAAAAAAGCGTCAAGAATATAGTCGCACAGGTAGAAGAGGTAAATGCGAATATTTGGAATTTTTTCTGTAGATTCTCATCCTGATTTTCTCTTTGAATGTGATTGATTTGGATGTCATATCACACGATACTGTTTGGGCTCTTTTGCAGATTTAGTTTTAAAAAAATATAAAAATAATTATGAAGAGCACTGAATAGGTTTTGTTTCTTTAAAAAAAAAGAATTTTTTTTTTAACCTGAAATCTTAATTAATGAGCTTCAATTTTCAGGTGCTCGCACTGGTCCAACAAAAATTAATCCGCAACGCACTAGTGATGTTCGAACAACAGGTACTTATCAGAATCCACCGGAAAGGGGAAAGCGGAAAAAGGCTAACGAAGAGCACCGGGTAGTAGATAATGAAAGTTCACTTCGAACTGGTGGCGATGGATCGTATAGACGAGGTGGAATTCGAGGAGCACATAGTGTATGTCTGTTTGATTTTCTTAAATTACTGAGATGAGTATTCTTTTTCAGATTTTTTTCTGTCCAGTCTGTATTACAATTATCTAATATTTTTAATTTGGTTCTTGTTTGTATCGTGAAAATAGTCACTGAATTATATATTTTCAGCTTTACTTTATTCTACGTTTCTTTACATATAAAAATGTTTCACTTTTATTGCTAGAATTTCATCATTATAGATGGAAAAGTTACAGAGTATTTTGGGTATGCTGAAATTAATTTTTTCATAAGTTTAATTTTCTGAATCCTTATGTGTAAACTGTTTCTCATGGGAATATTTAGAAAAGATTCTTTTGACCAATTTACAGATACGTCAACGTAAACATTCTGGTTTACGCCAAGGTAACGCTCATGGAACTAGTCAATCGTACTGCAGCGGTACTGAACGTACAACTCAATTAAAATCACCAGTTACTTCAGAAGGGCATGAGGAATGGGAAACAGCTTCCGAAAATAGCGATTTCGCAGACCGACAAATGTAAGGAATTTTTATATCCTTATTTGATAATATTAACTAGTGTGTTAATGAGAATCGCATTTTGCGAAAGTTAGTTGTGATTGTTGGGATTTGCTGCTCTAATTTCTTGATTCTTTATTTTTTATTTTCTCGTAAAAACGAAAACTCATTGTTGAAATAAGGTCGAAATACTTCGAATTCTGACTTATTGCTGCAAGATTACTGTATCCTTGACTTTTATGAAAATTGAGTTTGCAGGCAAATACGGCGTCAGAATGCACCATCGAAGTATAGCAACTCACGCAGAACCATTCGCTCTAGCAATGGTAAGACATTTCTTTGAAAATTTTACATATAATTCAGCTTCAATTTTAATATTTTCTAATTTCTTCTTTGTGATGTAGATTTGAGAATGGTTAAACTATAGTTGTTCAAATGAGATATTATAACCTTCTGTATTAATAACCTTCTTATATACTTGTATTGCTTATCTGGTAATTTTGTTACAGGACGTCGCGAAAGCGGCACTGGTGCTATACCCAACCGTACTTCAAATAGTTCAAAAAACGTGAAACCCGCCAGCACTACGTCGCACGTGGCCACCCGCGGTGCTCAGTTATCAAAGGAGGTAAGTTTTGCGCTTTTGCTTCAGGAATATCACAAATATTTTGTGATGTTTTCAACTTGGTATTACATAGAACTTTATATATAACTTAATTTAAATAAAACAGGAAAAAGCGCCGATAACACAGGGTGAAGCAGCACGAAGACCAGATACCTGCAGAGACGGGCTGGCGGGAGTGGACATTAACAATGCAGGTGTAATTGTGATTGATGATCGTCCAGATGGACAAGTGGATGATGCGACAGAGAATAATGATGATTTCGAAGAAGTATTATCTAAGAAAAGTAGAAAACTTCGGCAGCAACAAATCAATGAACAATTAGAAGCAGTATGTTTTATACAAGTCTATTATAGTTTAGTTTGGCAACTTGCACATGTTTCCCCAAAGTTTTTTCTATCTGAATAATATAATAAAATTTCATGTTCAGCGTGATCTTTTCAACTCATGTTATTTTTTTAGCTTTTCTAAAGCAGATTTTTTGTTAAAAATTGCTACAGTAGCAGGAATGAATAGATAGAGCAGTAATAAATGTTGTGATCGTAATTCATATATTTATATAGAGTTCAATGCTAAGAATAAAAAATAAATATGAAGAGAGGGATATCGATTATTTACATGCCATTTTTACATCGATTATTCATATGTAAATTCATTTTAAAAGATATTTTTTTGATGACTTTCTCGATTTCGTTGTAGGAAGAACGTCGAAAGATTAAGGAAAAGGAAAAAATGGAACGGCGTAAAGCACGAGCGCAAGCAAAACGAGTAGGAAAGAAATCAGCAATAAAGAATAATCGTACTGGTCCAAATGCTTTAGCTGATGAAGTTGCTACGAAAACGAATGTTATGAATGCGAATAATCATGGTGTCAAAGATGCTGGTAATGGTGTGAGTCGTCCAGTTTTGACAAATGCACAGAATACTCTTAACACCACTGTTTGGAATAGCTCGATTGTTCGTGAACAAGCAACACACCCGTCTCCACCAGTTGAAAAGTATGAAATTCTTTTAAAGTATTTAATTTTTCAGCTTAATAAAACGTAGCAATAGGCATTCTTGATTTATTGAAATTCAATGATCAAAATGCATCGACTGTGTGAAACCATTATTTTTGAACATTCATGTATGTATATATGATTCTTTTGTTTTAGCCGTCCAGTAATACCATCACCCATAGCTCGTCCTACACCAAAAGCGAGCATTTCTTCTGCTTCAGTGGCGAATGCTGCTGTAAAAAAAGAAGTTGACTTATGGACAGGATCGGAAGGCGAACAACGCCTTCATGCTGTAAGAAAGGTTTTTGCTTTGATTTTAGTTGAAATTAGAACGATCTCCAGATATTTGCGGCTGGTTTTAGTTTATAAATTACAAATTCGAAAAATCAAAATCTTTTTTTTTATCGATGCATTAAACAATATTTAAAAATTTTAGCTTTCCGATAATACAGTGGAAAAGAACACTGCAGAATTTACGGCAAATTTTAATACAGCTACTGCAATTCGTGGAGAAAATGGACAATACCAATTTTCATTTGACCCTTCGTTGCAAGATAATACACAGAGCTTGGTAATTCTTTTGTTCCGAATAATATTTCAAATTCCAGGAGCTCATGCATTGATAAGCTGCAGTTTGGGCATACATAAAATAACCTTTAATCAGTGGATTTCACAAAAGTTTTACGTTTTGCTGTAGATAACTTCTCTGCTCACTGCTGCGTAATAATAACATTCCAAATGGATGGTCACATGCTGTAGAATCATTAAAGAGTATTTCTCATTTTCGTTCACATTTTACATTTATTCTCATCTAGTTTATAATCTCTTATTAAATAACTTTAAAAAACTGAAAGCGTAATATTTGAATCAATTTATTAGTAACTTTAGATCGTTATTTTTTATATTTACTGTTTTGCAGAAAGGATCATCGAAAGAAACTTTGGTAACGAAAGGTGATGGTGTTTCACCTTTGGCAAACGTCGGCCTTGAAGCGAATGATGATGAATGTCTGAAGCAGAGATTAGATAAAGTTCTCATTTATAAATTATACTTCTTTTCTAGTCACATCTATAGTTCAAATCTCTTTTTAGAATTTATCCTTTTGCAGCCTTTCATTTGGTCTTTCTCAAACACATTTGTTCATATTCTGAGCTGTGTGATACTATTTCCGAACTTTTTCAGGTAAAAGATTTCTGGCCGGGCCAGCAACAATTTGCAAATAATTTGCTTGGAAATGGTAACGAAAGTGCGACAATTGCACCATTGGTAACTGATAAAAGTGGATCTACTAGTGTTGGAGTTTCTTCAATGCCACATGGTCCAAACGTTGCTAAGGTAATTATTTTATTCTATTTTAGAAAATTTATATTAAGAGTGTTACTGGTGTTATTCACAATTAACATTAGTAATACCCTTTTTATAAATTTGAAAATGAAATGGTAATTATATATAGTATGCAAAAACTGCTCTAATCTTCTAGGTAAGACCACAGCCTCAAACAAGTGAACAAGTAGTAAACAATACCACAGCAAACTTGAAAGAAGCAAGTTCATCGACTCCATTTGTTCCACTGCTTCCACCACCTTCTCCTATTGCATGTTTGCCGCCAGGTAAATCAAATTTCCGTTTTTTTTTTTAATGATAACGTTTATCTCTAGAATGCAGAGTCGCGATAAATTCGTGGACTGTGCTTAATTTATCTGAAAAAAAAAAAAAAAAAATACAGTTCATCACAATAATAATTATAGGGGCTTATCTGCAATCTCTTACGCAAGTTCCGCCACCGGCACCATTCCCCCATTATTCAATGATGTTTAGCGAGCCATATAATCCGAATTCATCGACTACTTCTCCTGCTCAAGTTAGTAATTTTTTCTAAAATTAAGGAAAATTGTAAGCTAATAAGAATGCATTAACTTTTGTTTATTCAGTTGTTATCTTAGAATCGCCATCTCTCCAGCATTCATTGTTTTATTGCAGACGTTAATTGGTAATGCTGTCCCAGTAAGTCAAGCTCAAACAACGCGTTCACGACCTGGTTCATTTGTCGAGCAATCACAACTTTTCATTCATCCGCCTCCCAATGGTGCAACTGGAAATAATATGACCTGGTCGAATGCTAGTCCACAAATTGAATTACTGGCTGGAATCAATGCCACACCTTCGCTTGCTTCACAATCTGTCAATTCTGTGCAACGTTTTCAAGTTAGCTCGGTAATTATTCCAATCTTTAATTCTATCAGTTTTTAGGCCCTTATATTATGTCCTTCATTTCAAATTTTATTTACGATATTTTGTAGATTCTGTTCAGTTTGGAATTAATTTGAATTCCTAGCTTCTTTCAAGTGTTTCAGATCTCTTTTAATTTCTTGTTCTCTTTACAATACTGTTTAAAAAAAATGAAGCATAATGCTTTTAGCCTCGGTCAGCTTCCGCATTTGGCCCAGTGCCGTCAGTTTTGAGCACCAATGCTAAGATCCCACATATGGGACGACCTCCGCCTCATCCACACCAAGTCCCCCCACCATTACACTTGCCACATAATTTCATGGCTCCTCCTCCGGACTTTGTTTCTCTGCAAGGCAGTAGTTTGGGTGCTGTCGGTAGTCAACGCAGCAACGAAACGCAAAGTACGACCAATAATCCTATGTCTAGAAATACAAATGGTGCTGTGGGACAAATCCCGCACTTGCAGCAGGTATTTTAAAACAATAATTAAAGCCATTTAACTATAAAAATAAAATTTCATATAGATAACATAAATCCTTGATTCATTTTATTGTTTACTTATGGAAAAATAATATTTTGAAGTGTAAAAATTGAGAAATTCTAGAAAAAGTTAGTGAAACATATGTTTTTTGTATTCTCTTTACTGTGATAATCTTTAATGCTTTTTTAATGAATGTTTACTTTTCAGCCGTTGAATTTTTCACAGCCGTCACAAACTGGATATTCCATGTCTGCAGCTGCTACCTTCAATCAGGCTCCACAACTTCATGCATTCACAGCTCCGCCACCACCAATACGTTATCCAGCAGTTGCACAACTAGCCAGTAACGATGCGAATGGCGTAGTAACGGCTGGCTGGACAAGAGCTTCTGCACTTTCTTTCAAATATACAAATAGTATGTCTCTTTTAGATTTAATATTCTAGATCTTCAATAAGCAAATTCCATAGCAGTAAATTTTGTTGGAAAAGAGCTGTTTGTGATGAAATTTTTGTTTAGATACTGTTCTTCCAACAAGTCGCCCTCCACTATCACGTTATCAGTCATCTGATCGTTGGACAATTCCAGTGCAATATCACGGCACACAAAATTACCAGGTTTTTTTTTTTTGCTTTACCAAAAACCCAGTTTGCTATTAAATAGCTATAGGTTATGATCAGTAAATTTAGTGCTTTGATAAACTATTCAACCATCTATTTATATGATTTCTTTATCAAGTTTAGTATTTTAGTGTCTTAAGAAAGGCAAAAAAAAATTTTTTTTTCGGACACATTATTTTTGGCGTAACGACAAATTATATTTTAATTTTAGCATCAGAATGCTAATAAAGATGGAAGTGACGCAATGATTCATGGAAGTATTGATCGCTTCCAAGGAACACACGTGAACACACGTGGTCCAACACCCGAAGAAAGTAGTATTCGTGCAAGTTCGGCGTCTAGTATTTCCGCTTCCGGCACTACGACTGAACCATTGGATAGTTCAAATCGACAAAAAAAAGCAGCTAAAGTTTAAGTGTTCCCTTTTCAGTAAAAATTGGAAACAGTGGATTTTGAGTATACTAGGTTGCAGTTTCCAGTTCATATACTGTTATTCCACTTCATATACTGCTGTTAATATCTTATTTTTTTCTTAGAGTTCATTGCTTTTCTGAGCATTTTTCTTTTTTCCATTGTTATGAAAAAAGGAACTGGAAACTGAAGTTATATTTTTTTTACAATATCTGTGAAAATCAGAAAATGGTTTCTTATTTGATTATTTATGCATTTGCATGTCCGTCCTTTTCTCCTTCCCATTAAAAATTTCGTCACCTTATCTATGAAAATATGTTCTGTTGTACTGTTCTTTCTATTATAAAATGTTAATGTTGATCCATTTGACTGCTGGGAAAGAATTGCATTATTTTCACAATCTTCCTCGAGATAAAAAGAACCTTGCTGATATGCCTCTGACATTTTTTGAATTTCAAAAGATTGTGGATTTGGAAAGAGTAGAGGGCTATTATTGACGAGGTAATTGAATCCGTCAATGAAGTTATCAATTGATGAAGATTGAATAACTTTTTTAGTTTGACACTTTATAGCAGTTTTTCATTCTCATCTTTTTTCATTTAGTATCAGTTGTGATGTATCATTAACCACTATTGCATTGTATGGTTATAATATGTTAATTTTCGTAATTCTGAGATATGTTTGCAAATCATCTACGATCATTAATTTGTTCATAATGCTTTCTTAACAAATTTTCTTTCGCGTAATACATTTTGCGTCATGGTTATAAGTAGCAGCATCAACAGCAGTAGTAAAAAGCAGTTATATTTTACTTTATTTTCTATTTATTTTTTTTCACAATATTTTGAATCTAAACGCTCTGTAGAAAAAATAGATCTTGGTAATAAATCATTAATCGTTTAGGCATATGCGTCAGTGAAGCCGTTTGTATACATATAATAGTTTCAGAAAGTTATATTTTAAAAATCTTTGACACCCGGAAATATTCTGGGAAGTTATTACTGTTTTGAAGATGTGCAGGATTAGTTTGCTTAGCTTACTTCGAAAAGATATGTTATGAAGCTAGATCTATTATTTGCAAATATTTGCATAGTTTGATTTTATTTATTGGTCAATTACACATTTTGAAAAGGCATTGGAGACCAAACATTGTGCAGTTTGAGATATTTGACAATTAATATAATTGATTGTAGCTTCTTCAAATACAGAAAAAGAGATATTTTCAATGGAGATGCTGTTATCGATGGAAATAAAAGTTGATCATAATTGTTTCTGGTAGATCATTTTCCCGGCAAGATGTATTGATTTGACTTGGAGTTTTTCTTTATTTCCCATCTGATTGTGGTTCAAATCTTTTCGTTTTTCTGTTTAAAAGTTTTCCTGTCTACTGTTTGCATGATTTCCTTTTCATTATTTTCCTTCTTCCAATTTATTCTTATTTACGAATTGTATTTTTCTTTGGTAATTTTCAGAAGAAAAAATTAATTTTTGCCAACAAGATGTTGCACGATGCTTCCATTGCCATTTTATGCTCATAAATCGGTTCAACCCGTCAAATTATTCCTGGAATTTAATTGGATTAGAAGTTTTTGCATTCTTGAATTTCGTGATTCAGTTGAACAGCAAGAAACTAAAATTTATGTTTATACAATATTATGCAAGCTTTGTTTTTTTCCCCCATAACTAAATATTACTTGCTTACATTTGTTATCATTTCTGTTGACAAATGTATTATTGCTGTTCAGTCTATTAAATTGCTTCACTGATCCTTTAACTGCTTCAGCCAGATTATTAATTAATGTGTATTAAGTCGATATTTGAGCTCGTAAGGAATATCGTTTTTTTAATACTTTCCTTTTTTTGAAATAAAATGTTTGCTTGAGAAGAGTGTCGATAGGGGATGACTCAAAATAGGCATTTGGTAATTTAAGTGGTGTATTTAGATAGTAACTTTGTTGTTCGTCTTCTATCTGTTGAAGTTTTCTGTTGGGATTCTGTGGTCACTATGTTTCAAAATATTTTAGGTTAGAAATCAAAAAGTGTTCTGTTTGTGTGGACGGCAGTAATGTCGGGTATGGAAGCGACGTGTTCAAAGAAACTTTGGCAGATTGTTTCTGTGTTGAGATGTCGCAATTCAAGCATCACCCATGTTCATGTATATGGAACAACTGCTGGTGCAAAAGATGAAGTGGTGCAAAAAGTTATTGAAGAAGTAAAAGAGAATGATGAAGTTTGTTTTTCGCTTTAAGTGATATACAAAATGTTTTCCATGTAAAAGGAAACATTGAGTTTGTGGCGAGGAAAGATTCATTGTGGTGCTGGATTTTTGCTCAACTTCTGGTAAAATTGTAAATCGAATTTCCATGTGAATATTCGGTGTCTTAATTATTAGTGTAGTACATTGATAAAGCACGATGGAAAAAGAGAAAAAAAGTATAGTTATCGAAAAATGAAAAAGTGATCTTTGTTTTCATAATGAAGCGTTTTTGTTCATATAACATCTTGACAAAATTTAGTGCGAGTTGAAATTGTTGGAAACCAATGTTGAGAAAGCCTGCAATATATGTTAGCTTAAGTTTGCATGAAATAGTTCCTTAAATCTATGCTTTACTATCAAGTTATATTAACTTTTTCTTTTCTAATTATGTGAACAAACATTCAGGTTATGGTTCTACGCGTGAATTGTTACGTAAATCACAGATCTCACAAGTTGTTTTGCCAAGGCCTATATAATTTGTTGCCACATTCAAAACCTGGGAAAAAAATCGAAAATCTGGAAAGTGTATTTGAGGAGTGCAAAATAGAATTGCATTGTATGAAGTCGGTGATTATGGTTATCATTTTGAATAACGCTGAAATGTTGCTCAATTTTCCACCGAGCTTTTTGCAGGCACTCTTTTCCATTCCCAAAAAGGTATACTTCATGATGATGAACCGAAAGAATATTCAAAATTCTTGCTCGGAAATAGAAATTGAAAAAAGCGAGTTAACAGTTAGTAGAGCTCTCAAATTTCAATTTTATGGAAGATTTTCGATTCATTTAATCTTTGCGCATCTGCAACATGTGTTAAATATTCAGTCTGATTTTTCCCTTTTTTTATTATTAAACAGATTTTGATTAAAATGATGAAATATTTCCTCTATTTGTGGGAAAGTACTTCACTGAATAATTACTTGATTCATTTCCTTTCCAGTATGGTGGCACGATCAAATTAGTATCGGTTGCTCGACTACCATGGACACGATTTGAAATTACCGAACATATATCATCACCCGTGCAGTTCGCTTTTGAAGCATTGTCGAAAGGTTTGCTGTGTAACTTGACTAATTTCTATGAATAAAATTATATTGATTTAGCCTATTTTATAATGCAAAAATTGTTTTGTTTCGAAAAAAAATGCCCAGCATATTGCAAATTATCTTTTTACATCAAGTTTAGTGAGAAGAGAAGCAAAATGTATTAGTTGAACATTGTTATAAAGAAAATGTGGAATAAGTGTACTGAATTGAGGGAGATTAAGGGAGAAGAGAGAGAGAAAATTTGGCAATTTTTGTTTGCATAATTGGAAATCATTTTTAGATAAGCATTTTAGTAATATTGAACTGATAAAATTTTATAGCTGATATGCATTCGTGGTTAAATTCTTCCATTAAAGGTGAGGTTCAGGAGGCCTTATCCACAAGGCTCAATTTTGACAACAATTTTGTTCGGTGTATGTTGGATATGGTGTATTCTGTTTGTCGTGACCTGAATCAATTATCTTACATTGTAAGTACTGATTTCTTAAACTATTTTTGATTCAGATTTTCTTGCTTTCATGACATTATGGTATTTTAAAGGAGCGTAGCAAATCTAACATTTGATCTGTTCATCTTAATCTTCGTATTCTACCATAGATTTTATTAATCTTCGCATATTTAGATTGAAAAATTGTGGGATACAGAAAGTAATGACGGGAATTGGGCAAATAATGCAGCATCAAACAAACTGAAGACATGCTATGCAGTTAGGGGACAAAATAGAACCGAAGATTTGTTCTATCGCAGTGAAAAAAGATTTGTGGTATATTTATGTTTTCATTTTATAGCAGCTGATTTTGACGTCATGTGTGAAATGACAAGTAATTTTCTGTTAACAATATTGCATTTTTTGGAATCTATTGTACTTGAGATATAATGAATCACGCAACAAGAAAAAAGACAGAAATCAATCATGTTAAATTTTTGTTGTAGGAAGATGGGCAAACATTTTGTTTATCGACAAGTGCGAAGTATTTACTTATCGCAGCTTACTGTGCAAGTTATAATCCTCCTAGTAGTGATCGCCGCTTTTTTACTAAGGTGATTATCTGGCGAATTATCTTCTACTTTTGTATTATATATTGTTTAATTTCTCTAACGTAACACAGGGATATGTGATATATCGAAAAAAGAATATCATTCAGATATAACGCAGTTTCAAGCAACAGTGAGACTCGAAGTACCATAACAATATGGATTAAAATTTGATAGGAATGATAATTAAAAATTAAGTTTCATCTCTCATAAACTGTTATGTACATCTTACTGAAGTTTTTTTTTATGCTTAGAGCAGTACATTTAATGAATGGCCGGCATTGTGAATAGTGGATCATTTTACTTCCGATTATTCCGCTTAGTGCTACAGTGTTACTGATCATGATTATCCATAGTATTTTCAAAAGACTGCTGAATAGGTACAAAGATTACGTGATTAGTTCATATTTTAGCCAAAAACTCTCCCGTTCTAATTAGACTTTTGATAATTAAATAGTCTAGTCTTCGATTATTAGTATAATTAGTAATCTTTCCCTTTTGTATTAGAGTTTCAAATATATGTTCTGCGAGTGGAGCAACATGATTATTGGTGCATAATTCGAGTTGTTATTTAATATTTGTTTTAAAAATATAATCAAGATTTCTTCTTTGGAAATTCCCCCTTCAAAGAATGACAGGCATCGTTTCTCTTACCTTTCGATAGAGATCTTATTGAATTCGCAAAAAAAAAAGAAAGAGATTCAATTTTCTATGGATGATTTAAACAAAAAAGCTATTCAGAACCACGGGAAACAGCGCCGTCGTTCAACAGTAACAAAAGGATTGCGAAACAATTTTGAATCAGCTCATGAAACTGGTCCGAAACCATTCCCGGTGCAAAGATTACTTTTCATCTATCTTGCAATGCTTGAGAAGCACGATATGAGGAACCAGTGCGCAGCTGATATCCATGCACAAGTTTGCTTTTAAATCATTAAGGATTTTTTTAAAATACTTTAACCACATACAGCAAAGTAATATTTGAGAAGATGGCCACTTTCATAGTAATGTGAATAATATTTTGTATTTTAATTCTGCACAATGTGCAAAACTTCTGTAGAGCAATATTTTTAGGTTGCGGAACTGTGTGCAATGGGTTTTTTGAATCGGGTTTCTGCTGACGGAAATCTTGATACCCCGAAATATCGCTGCA
Organism: Onchocerca flexuosa; assembly: GCA_002249935.1. NCBI lineage: Eukaryota > Metazoa > Nematoda > Chromadorea > Rhabditida > Onchocercidae > Onchocerca > Onchocerca flexuosa. The sequence continues at coordinate 454,089 of KZ269988.1, read as the reverse complement.
TCGCAACTTTTGAATTTTCGGAACAATTGGCCAAGTTAGTTTTGGTTGCATTCAGTTTTCGATTCTGTTACAAAGTTTATAAGTCGTCTTTATAAGTCGCTTTCTTTTTTTTTTTTAAGTACGAGTATTAATATATCAAATTGAAATAATATTGATATTCGAAAAAAAAGGCTACGATATATTTATTGTATAATTATAATATTTTGTATTTTATTGTATCATTATTTTCAGTATTTTCTATTCATATCATTATTTTCTTTTCAGGACAATGGGTATCGAGATTCGTGATTTCCTCATTGATTTCTCATCATGAAAATCATTTTGTGAGTCTTCTTTTTCTTTTCATTTTTTGTGGTAATTATATGATTAGTTTTTATTTCTCATAAATCTACTCATTTGAATATATATATTTCAAATGAATTTTCAGGCCATGTTGTATCTTCACTTCGTGCGACGATTTTATTGATCACTCCATTGCGATATTACTTCATATAGAAGCAAACCTTCATTTTAATTTAGAATTCAAAATAGTAAAACAGCTTTGCATAAACAATAATCGCTTTTATTCGTTGTTATTGTCTTTCACTTTGTGTGCTCTACAGTTAGTTACATTCTTTGTGATATAAACGAAATTAGCGATAAAAACTGACAATAGTTTAAATTATGTTGAGTTGAAGAAAAGCATTATCATCGACTTCATACACTGCAAGATATCAGTGTACGTAAGTGAATTTTTTAGATGATACATAGGAGCAGTAAACGGCTAGACTTCTCTGACCAATTCATACAGTAAAGTACAATGTTTTATTAAATTTCAACTTTTAAGGTTTTTTAAAATCTACTTCAACTTCTTTCCGTCTATATTGAGCTAAAGTGATCAGAAAAACTCTCAACTTGTGTGGCACGCATCAAAGAATTAACTTGCTTGTGATTTGATTGGTTAGGTTTTGTTAGTATAATAATAATTGGGAGAAGTATTTTGAATGAAGAAATGGGAAAAAGATAACTAAGTAGGACAGCAAGGAAATATTTATAGAGTTACAGAACTTTGAAGTTCAGGTAATATTGTGTTCGAATTTTATTGAAATAATACGATAGGCATGTGTCCAACCAAACGTAAGAGTAAGAGAATATGAATTTTATCTTTGAGTGGTACGAAAACATCTGTTAATATGAGTTGATGTTCAACAATATTCAGATTTCAGTGTTTGATATATTGGTCAGAAGCGAAGAGCAAAGATTTTATTAAATGCCTGATTTTTTCTATTTTATGATCGAACATAATAGTTTTGAATTAAAATTCTAGAATATATTGAAAGGGAAGGAAATTTATGTTTAGCAAGCTTTACGTATATCCAGTCCTGGTTTTCAATTTAATCCAATCACTTTGCTTTCAAATTTTTAATTATTTCTGAAATGCAGTACTTTATTTTAATGTTCCTCGTAGCTTTACTTAATACTTGATTCAAGGTTCCAAAACTTAGTTTAAAAATCATTCGATTGGTGCTGAAAATTTTGAGTTGAATCTGAAATGGTTTATTCTCTGGTGAAGTATTCTTTTTTTAGGGAGAAAATTCTGAGCAAGAATGCCATTTTCAATATCATCAATATATACTCCCATGACATGACATGGAAAATTGCAAATTGCAATTTCCTTTCTGGCAAATTGAAATTATTGATGAAATAGGCTAGTCTTTATGACAAATACTTAAATTTTGTGTTGGTGCAGGAACATCGTCAGCCTATTGGCAAAATGCAATCCATCGGCTGATCGCTCAATTCTTTTGTTCATTGGCAATCTTAGTGGATGTATTAATTAGGATTTAGCGTCATCAACAGTAAATTTGTTAGAATAACAAAATCGAAATCTCTGATATTTTTTATAAGACCTAAAAGAAGTAGTTCATTTATGTTTACACTCGTAGATATATATAAAAGTAATGCAAATTTCCCAATTATAATATCAATATGACGATAATGAACTGGCGAAAATTTTTTAATGTTCATATCACAATAACAATCATTATGATGATGGAAACTTACAATTTTGGCGTTTTAATTACTGTTAATGTTAGTTCGATCTGTAAAATCCATAATAACAATTTTTCAGTTGGCATTCCATAATTGTAACTACCTCAAAATCAGACGAACGTTTTAAAAAATAACTGGTATAAATCCGGTTCAAACAAGAAGAGAAAAGAAAATGAAATTAGTAAAAAAAAGCCCATGAAATCAGGAAAAAAGAGCAGAAGATTTTTATTAAATTGGCGTTAAAAAAGCATATGACCGATTCTTCTATGCGACAATCTTTAATTTTTAAAAAATATGGCAAGTAAATTTAGAAAAAAAAACATTCTAGACAACTTTTTCCTTACTTTTACTTTTTAACAAATGCACTTCAAAAACTGTTTGATAGCTATAAAGGAACGAGATTGTATAAAGATATCCGAAATTACCACAGATAAAAACACCAGAACATCATATTAGGTTGGCAGTGAATTCATAGTGGAATTAATTAACTCAAAGCGATTAGTTACATGGAATTAATTAACTCAAAGCGATTAGTTACAATGTATGCTATTAAGATTTGAGTAATTCCTCAAAATTACTTTGTTCAACAAACAAAACATGTACTTAATTTTTGTTAAATGTAATTTCGATTCTCTAAACCTAACATAACTTCTTTCCATTCTCATCTTAATTTACAAACTGCTAGGATAATTGCAACTCATTCCTTTTTCATCCTTAATTCGGCGATAAATTTTCTATCAAATATTCGTAAATCATTTTTTTATCCTTTTACATTAGTTACTTAAAATTTTATTCGATTTTTGTAATTTGCAGAAGTTACCTTATTTTACTACTCCAACTATCAAAACCTAAGATATTTTAAAGTTATTTCTAACGTTGAAAGATAGCTTTTGTAATGTTCTAAATAAGTTGAAATCACAAATTTGGCAAGCTTATGTTTTGTAGATTTCAAGAATAATTTCGGTTGCTTTCAACTTCATGGAATATTCTCTTCTTCCAATCTTATGGCGGATGTTTTTAACTTGCTTTACGCTATAAACGATAATGATCCTAAAATTATCATATATTGATTGATTATTTAAAAATCAATTAAAATTTTGCGGCAGAAATAAAAAACTGTCGGGAGCGGAACAGATACATAGTTTTTTATGAAATTCTAGTAACATATTTATTTTAACTGTTGGAAAATTTGTGGTAGGAAAGAAATTCTAACAACTTTAAAATATTAGGACGATTAGACGTAGGTGTTTGAAGACTTTGTCCATTGCTTTAAGATATTAGTAATAAATAATGAAAAAGCTGAAAGCGATGATCTAGGGTGAGAAGAGAATAATCTTCTGCCATTGTTGCCAGAGAGTAATTCGGAATTCTCTTACAGAATAATTAAAATAACAGCAACAAGACAAGAAAATATCAAACTTTAATGTAATCTTGCTGAAAAGTCATCATAATTCATTCACTGAATCAATGTACTACCCGCACGAATTTGCGTCAACGTCAACTTCATTTATAAATGATATGCGTCAATATTCCTTGCGGTCTCTCAGTTTTTGTATAGCGAGAAATAATTCTAATTATTTGAATTGTTACTCAATTGAATTAAGCTCATTTAATTAGATCCATTTAGATTGTATTCAAAGGGATCTAAAATCTAAAAAGGAGGTTGCAATAAGTATGTATAACAATTAACGGAATGAAATTTAAATATCAAGAAATGTAATATCGTAAGAAGAATACAAGTTGGATTAAACTGCGTATAAATAATGGTTTCTATTGGTGTGTTGTTGTTAATTTTGTTGGAATGAAATGCATTGTCCAGCAAAGACCGTTAACCTCACACTTGAATGTTTCCCTTTAGTTAAAAATTATTGTTATTACGGTTGGCATGATCATTTAACTGAAATGCAACTCAATCTTTCTTTTAAATATAATTATATCCTTATCATTACATGCATTTTTTAGTTGAGCTCAAACTCGAGATAAAACAAGACTTTGATTAATTATTTGTTTTTTCTTTTGATGTAAAACTTTGATTGCTTATTAGTTTTGAATCTTAAAAACAGCCATTCAGTGCTCGTGACATTACCAGCATCAGTTGTTTGTTGCTCAATTTCCATGGAACAGACATGAATAACTAACTATCACTGCAGTGGAAGTGAAAATATTTGGTAACTTCTAAATCATTTTATTTTTTATCCATCGCTTTGCCGTCTAAAACTGTTCAATCATTTATGTCCTCGATAATCCACAAAGTCCAAAATGTGGGCAATAAGCGAAAAAATATAATGTGGCTATTTCGCAAACATCACTCGCTGAGCAAGTAGTGGGTGACTTTTGCGTCATCAATAAGCATTTTCCTGATTCGAAAGCTTCGTTGATTGCAATTGAAAAGATGTGAATCTTTCGAATGTTACATCAGTGATGACATCTGTCATTTGTTTCAATTTGTTTCTTCCCAAGATTATTAACGCTGCTCAGTGCTTATCCTTGATCGCCGCGAATAGATGTCATGACGATGACGTAACTATGGACACGGAAAGCACGACGTTCAATGTCTCTCAATATCAAAATAGCGAGCTCGCCCGCCAGGTTGCAAATCATTAAGATAGCATTTTAATGGACTGCGATGTTTTGATAGTGCCAGTCTTGAACAGCTTGTTTACTTTATGAGAAGATTTGTTTCTGCATGACTTGATTAGCTAAATATGTGAGAAGTCAAAGTGTTGGAATATTCTGAACGAATGGATATTTACCTCGGCATTCGGATTACTGTGTTAGCGAATATTTTGAGTGATTTTTTAGCCTTCATTTGGAATGTTCTTTGCAAAGACCGCCCACTCGGAATATTTTGATCCATCGAGTGCTCTTAATGTCCCGTGGAGTTCAAAAACCGTGCCTAGCGGCGAGAATCTTGTGTATGGCATATCTAATTTGGGGAATTTTTTTTTTCCATTTTTTGTTGATAGTGATTCTTTGCAGAAGACAAATAGACTATTGTTTGTCATGACAATTAAATAATGATTGAATTATTCAAGTGGTTTTGAAATTCCTTAAAGAGGAAGAGAGAAAATTTATAACAAGTTTTTATGTAGACAAAGCTGATTATTTCATGGCGGGATAAGAGGGAATAGAAACGATAAACATTTGTTCCATCCGTTCCTTAGATTCTTCTCATCAGCATAAGTTGAATTTATTTTGCAGTAATTTTTTTTTTTTTTTTTTTTTGATGACTTTCAAATAATCAGAATAAGAGAATTCTTAATAAAAAGAATAAATTAGGCTTCGGTCAGGATAACAAGAACGAAGGAGACATTCTTGAAATATTTTTATCTTCCCCAATCAATAAAATATCATTTGTTTTCAACTTCAAGAGTATTAATAGAATGTTTAATTTAAAAGAACTTATACATGGATATGTCAATGAAGCTTTTACGATGCAAAACAAACTTTTTTAAGGATTGTGCTTTCTCAAGTTTATTTTTGCGAAAAGATTTTAAATATATGACGAATTCGATGAGTGGGATCATGGATAATAGTGGGAACTCAGTGATCCAATGCTAATAAGATTTTCCTTAATGTGCTTCAAATATTTCTCGCTTCAGTCATTTCATAACTTTGTTATAATGCATCATGTCACCAGCATCATATGCAAAGTTCCAAAATAGCCTGATATGCTAACAATATAGTGCTAGTGATCACGCACTTCGGCATTTTTCTCTGGCATGCGACAAGACAACAGGAAAATCGAATCCGTCGAGACTGAATTGCGGTTTCGATTATAATTATTGCTTACAATTTAAAGATGGCTTTTGAGAAAATGGATTTAAAGAAAGTTCAATTTTTCTGTTGTTTTTCACATCTTTTCTAGAAAAATTTACAGTTTGAGATTGAAATTCATCCATTTAATATGTCAACCAAGCAATCAACATGATGCTGATGCAATAATTTAAAAATAAATGAATTATTTGTTGAATTGGAACTTTAGCTGCTTTTTTTCCCTGTCTTATTCACCAATCATCTATCAGAAATTGTTTTGAAATAGTATTGACAGAGCTGTTATTCCTAAAATGAAACAACAAAAGTTTTGTAAAATTTAGTCAATGAAAAGGATAAGAATTATCTCCCACAATTAGCATTCGCGATGCTTCAATCCGTGTCAAAATAAAATAAACTTAGTCTTTCACATAAATATGACATCAATTAGTTTTTAAAGCTGTCTATTATCTTACAGGTTGAAAACGAAAGACTTAACATAGGTTTAATTAAGTTCCCCTTTTTCTGTTCGTTCCCTAAGAAGTCGAAAAAATCTCAATCTTCTTTTTCTTCATCTGTTAACTATGTTTTTTTTTTTTTTTTTTTTTTTTTTAAATTTTAAAATTCCACATGATCGAATTACAAATTGGGACAACGAAGAAGCTTCGAGAACGCATATTGGCATCGCAATAGATCATCCAGATCATTGTTATCTGTTTATAAGTGATAAAAAGATTTGAATTTTTGTTGTTTGAATCACTCGGAACTATTTCATTTTCTGTAATTTGAAATGAAGTAATTATTTTCAATACTACTATGGTACAATGAGCATAAATTTGACGATCTTAACATTTGTAAATATTTCCTATGAAAATCATTTCTTTTGAATAGCGGGATCGATTGATTCTGTAGCATAGATCTTGATATCTTTACAATTTTAATATCGATTTATTTCGATTTAAGACACTTTACTATCATAAATAAGGCCTTAGTGATAATTGTTTTTGGAGTGGTTATTTATAAGAAAATGGTCATTTATAAAGAGCCAGACTCCGTCTCACAATAATCTATTAAGGCTTTAGGAAATAAATCTAATTACAAGCATAATGCTTATGTCGGTGGATCTTTCGAGAAATCTGCTCGTCTTTATGTGTATTACAACGATTTTTATGCTTAATTTTAATGGATGGCATTATGAACAAAATACTAAAACGTTATGAAAAATTTAGACGAGAAATAGAAATTCAAGCCATTTACGTTTTTGAAAACTCAAACACGAATTACTATCGTTTGAAATGCCGATACTTCTCGTTTCACCCCCACATATCAACAAATTTGGAATTCCAAGATGAATGATAGGCCAGTTAGTTTGAAAGATATCGAAAACCGAAATTGTTTATATTGCTAGCAGTATACTGAACTTGGAGCTTTTATCCAATTTAAGGAAAACTAGCATTTAAAATTGTGGTGAGCAAAAATATCATTTAAAATGGTCGTTCTAATTTAAAATGGTGGCTGATGAAGCCTTTTACTTATCAGTGTTTATTTGAAAGTTTGTTTATATATCATCATTCATTTCCGTATTTCATAACACCATATATCCAATTTATGACTACTGTTTCGCTGTTCGGCTGTTTATTTTATTGTTATTTTGTGATTGCATACTGAAATGACATGCTGATTAGGAAATGTTCTTTGAAATACTTGTTTCTACCGATTTCAAACATAATCGTAGAAATAATTCCCTTTTCCTAAGTCTTCTTATCATTAAATCAAATGGAATAAAGCTTTTTTGATGCACTCAAGAAGAGGAGGTTGATTTATGTATATTTCTTTAAAAATTATCAAGTTTGACGTCTTATTTCAAAATCAGGGAAAAATGTGAACCAGCACAGTGTGTGTCTATTATTTACAGTTGTATTCTCAGGTAATTCTGACAGATGCTTTGAAAAAATGTTAGACTGATGCGAGTCTTAGGTCAAAACAAATACTAGGCTGATTACATATGGATCAAGCTAGGAGAAAAGTTTGTCCATCTACTGAACTCTTCTTGTCTGTTTTTACCAGCTTCCCATTTCCAGAAAGAAATATTCAGTTATTGTATACATTTGACTGCTTCCGGAAGATTAAGCTTCGCATAGTCCCTTATTTCAGGTTACAAATATGTCAAGAGAAACAATGTGCACGTCGTATCATTTTACAAAATGTTTCACTTTGCTGATTCTTCTACAGTCTTCCATCGCCATTCCAGTATCCTATTCCAGGAAATTAACACTTAATCGTAAATTTTATTTCTTTGAAATTAAATGTGAAAATTATCGCGAAATTGAACTAATTTCAAATGAAATTTGCCTTAAAAATTATTTTGATAAATATCAACTTTTTCAGATAAAGTTTCCCATCTTCCTTTCTCCATTATTTAAATTACTGTCGAATCCATGAGGCTATTGTTTTCCATGCAACATTATTCTTACTCTTCGTAAATTATCAGTAATTTCTTAATGATACTCAGTTAAAATACCGGAATCCAAATGGCATTAGTTGGATTGCTAGTGAGCAAATGACTGAAATTATTTACATTCTGGACTCTGAAATTTGACTTTATTTTTCAAGAAGCCACATTCTCTACCAATTTTTATTCTTATCGTTTTCAAAACAATCATGATATATTGAAAGGAAGAGCAGAATTGAGAAAATTTTCATTTATTATTGAGATTTAACTTTTAAGTAAATTTGCATGTCATCTCATTATTAACAATTCATTGTTTTCAGCGGACGAATTTTTGTTAACTTATGTACCTTCAGAAAATTCATTATCCCGAGGTGCATATGGTAAATAATTTTAAAAAATTTTTTTTTCAAAAACTATTTCTTTAAAATCTATTTGAACTTTAAAGAATTAAACTTCTTGAAAAAATTCCCAAGTGAATTAATGAGCTATTGAGTGATCTGTAAAATGGTTTAGAAATAAATGCGATAAGAAATTTTATAGCTTGAAAAAGTAGTCTGAATCAAATTTGCTTGAAAATATTTAGACGCAGAATTGAATTGATATAAGCAAGTGCAAGAGAAAAAATGTAGAACAGACGAATCCGAAACGATCTCAACTAAACTTGCAGAGAGCTGGTCCGATGTTCTGGAAGATACTCACAGTGATCGCGTGCACTATTTACCATTTCGACGACCTACGCGGAATACCGGTGGAGCAGATGAAGCACGCTACCACATCCGTCATGTCGGTGACTTACCGATGTTTCGATTCGGATAGTTCGGTCTCATCGTTTCTCCATGTCTATATCGTATCTTTGGCTGATAATAATGAAATCTGGTTGTATTAAAAACTGTTGAATTTTCTATGTTCAAACATGGCTGCTCTGCAGCTTCTATCGCTTTCTTTGATTTCCGGCGTTATATTTTGATCACTTTTATTGGTCTGCTCTTGGTGTAGTTGGTACTCAGAAACTTTAAAACGGAAACGGAAAACGGAAATAAAAACGAAAATGAAACAAAATGGAAATAAGTGGAAATTTTCCTTCTCGACTTATATTTATAATTTCTCAAACATAATTTGAATTTAACTGACAAATCCGAAACATTCAATAAAGTGAATCATAAATTTGTTGAAAATGTATGATAAAAAAAGCAGTATAGAAATTTTCAAATTTTTTTTTCTGCTTTTCGAAAATAGCAGAAAAAAAGTTGAAGTTTTCTATACTTTTCTGAAAATCAAAACCAGTAAACATTAGCAAAGAAGTAGTAAACATCATTACAAGGTCTTATCTATAATATAAAAATATGAAGTAATTCATCAATTATGAACGTAATCCACTTCATTACATTCTCGAATCTCTTAATCATTATGTTGAAGAACTTCATATATGAACAGCTGAAATTGACTATTTTAAATTGTAATTCAATTTAACTGAAAATTTCTGAAGTACATTATGATTCATTAATTCGTTTCTTCCCAAATATGGGCCTGTAAAATGACATCAATAGTTTGTATCCATTAAACTGTTGCTGAATAATAGAACAGCTGTAAACATCATTAATTCACAGTGTCATTTTCGTAATAATGGTTTCTAATTAGCCCAGTTAATAAATTACTACAGTATACTGCATGACAGAGTGAACGACGTACGGATGATAGACATCAGCTTTCATAAGCTTTCTGTATAAAATGATTTAAGATCCTAACAAAAAATGAAATCTTTGACAGTGTTGAAATATTGAAAAAGCAAGGAATGTGGTCAATTTCAACTTGCTAACCACACAATTCCGTTTAGATAATTAATTTATTGGACAAAAGCACTGAGAATGACAAGTGGACAATGGTTAATTGGCCAGATAGCCATGTCATAAATCATAAGTGGTAACGTTGTCTGAAAACTTTACTTGCAGTTCGTGCTGGAAACATAAGGCATAGAATATGAATGTTCTTTTTTTTTCTTCAATATATTTTAATATCAGACCACTTATAATATCATTATTGCATCATTCATTCTGATATGATTTTATCAAAATTGATGATACCATTGATAAACCATATGTAATCGATCCTAGCGGAAAACTTTTAGTGCAAGATTGCTCTAAGAAGAAGCAAGAGATAGATAAAATTAGAGTCTAAAACAAACAAACTATTGTTAGTAAAATTTTATAGGAATTTCAATAAATATGACTATTGAATTTCTACTTTCGGCATATTAGAATTGAGACTTTTTTAGCTATTTTAAAATTGAAATTCAATGAGCAATCAATCAAGCATACAATAGAAAATTGCATTTGAATGTCCGACTATTTCTGTCTATCTGTGAGCACAAAATATGGAACCGGTGCCATTAATTCATTCCTTTTAAACTTCAATATGATTGATAGGAAGTTCCATTGGGGACAACTGTCCGTAGCCGCTTCAATGGATTGTCACATATCGAATCCAATTCTTCCCATTGTCTATTTCCACCTCAAACTATCCGGTTTTTGAATGCCGATAAATTAATAGCCAAAATTTGAAATTAATTTATTCGCCTCTTAAACTCTATTTATTCACAAACGTATCTATGCATTGTGGTTAGTAATAATAATAAATTCGAATTTAAATTGTGTTCGGTTTGCATTTATAACTTTTTATTTATTTGTTCTTTGGACAAAAAATTGAATTATGATCGTATTTTGAAATTATTTTTATGCAGTGCAGAACTGACATATACTATAATGCCACTAAGTTAATATCGCTGCGGTATTTTTCAAGACAAATACTGTTGGAAAAAAAAAGTGCTGCTCATAGAATATACATAAAAAAAAAAAAAAAAAA
>KZ269988.1:359315-442894 GCA_002249935.1 Onchocerca flexuosa | reverse complement strand
AAAGTGCTGCTCATAGAATATACATAAAAAAAAAAAAAAAAAACGAATGAAAAACAAAAGCTCGTAGAATTACCTTATTTGGAACATATTACTGTGCGTTATCCACTCCAGTCGAATTATTTTATTGCAGAAAAACTGATATCATCAATTGGTATAAGTAGTGTAAAGTTTCCATCACATTTTAACCATTACATTTTAATTCAATGAATTCGAATCACTTTTATCACTCCTCTGATATATTATTCGCGCTTTTCAGAACTGCAGTTTCATTTAAAACAATTTCATAATCATCTATATAAAGCAAATATTCAAAATATGGATAATACTTGACTGTTTCGCAATAGGAACATTAATAGCCAAAAAAAGAAGAATGAATGAAATTCCATAAAAATTCTGGCCTAGTTTTTTTTTCTTTCTTCTTTCTTCTTATTTATGATCTTCTTTTCTCGATATCCGACTTATTTAAATATGTTTTCGATATTGTGTAAAATGAACGATTATTTTATAATAAAGAGGTGATAAAAATTTTCATAATTAAAAAAAATGAACGAAATTTCTTTCGTCATCTCGATTTTTAATTAAAATTACTTTTTACATTTTAAAGTTGATGGTTTTAAAATCTATATTCCGTGAAAATTTTATAATGTTACTAAAATTTTCTAATCTTTCAAATACATCGCCTCAATTTTTTTGAGAATACTTTATGTATCAGTTATGCTACTAATAATTACAGAGAATTAAAGCAGACAGATTGCTAAGCTATATTATAAATGCGAATATTTACTTGATTGTTGGATTTTTAAATATGCACCCTTAATTCAATATATTTTCAAAAAAAGCTGCAGAATGGTGAGTCGATGCTAAACTGAACGCGATCGTTGAATTAAGAATGAAAAGTAATTAATAGTGTTATATATGTATATGTATAAATATATAAATATATGTATATATGTATAAATAATATGGATTTATTCATCCTAAATGTTTGTTGTTCCATTATTTGTTTTGTTATATAAGATGGTAAATATGAATATCTTAAATTGAAATATTTATTTTCATTTCGCAATAATTTAAATAATTAAAAAATTTAAGTGTCAGTCAAACTGTTGAACTAAATACGCTCTTTTAGAATGAAAAGGGCGGACCGAAAGGATGCAACTCTCACTTAATTTCATTTCCCTCGAATTTGAATAATTCAATTACAATTCAGCTTATATATTGTGTAAGACATTAATTGATTTGTCCCTTTCTTTTGTACCATAATTTAATTGCTCATTAATCGAATTTTTTTACAATTTTTAGAAACACTGCTATTTTTTAAACAATTACTAAACTGTTCAATTTTTCACAAAACAAATGCTATAGGACATTCAATTTCAGTGAAAGCAGTTTTCACAAGTTTTTTTTTTTTTCGGATTATAAAAATTCCTGTTCTCTTTCATTGCTAACACCCCGATTAATGATCAATTACGATTCTCACTTTTTCCGATGTTCTGTCTACTTTTTTAATTTCCTTTTTTTTTTTTATTTTTTGAATTGCTTGCCAATGATTAGCTGGAAAGCAGGACATATTAAATAAAAAGATGACAATCCGTCAATATTTCCACAAACCTTCCTATGCTGTAATTTGTCTGATGCATGTTGTATACCTCTGAGAGAAAAACTTTACTAACTAGCCGATGGACATACAATTATTTTGGTTTATTAGAGAGATTATTTCCTGACTAAAGCCATTATCGGCTACGAAATTTATCGGACGCTAGTTGATAAAGTTATCGAAAGCCATTAATTTATTAAGATTTCAAAAAACTTTGCCGACTTTAAATGAAAATTTCCTCCGCCACTTGTGAATGCATTGCAAATAGAGTTTCATTTTTATTTAAATTTGAAGAAAAAATAAAGGACAAATAGTGACCTCCAAACAAAAGGCTATCCTTTGTGTTCATTATTTTATGAATTCAATCTCACGGTTATCCTAAACCATATCTTTTGCGAAAAGCGATAGCAGTGTGTACGATTAATGACCATTAATGTCCATTATTTGATTAGCATCTATGCAGTATACTTTCATCTTTTAAAGCTATCTACCAGCCCATTATTTCTTTGATTATTTCCGACTTTTTTAAATTACCATTTCGTTTTATTTTAATCCGATTCCTAACATAAAACATAAATAAATCAGACCAAATAATCTCTTTCAACTCATATATTTAACGGATGCGTGATGTATATAAGAACATATCATTATTGTGAATAAAGTTGTTATTCAATTTCTACAGAATGAAATTACTTAAGAATTATGTTCTGTTTGTACATCGAGATTGTCATTCATTCAGGATATTCAATAGAATATGTTGGAAAAAAATCTCAAAAATGAATAGCTGAAAGAGTGAGACATGAAATATATTTGTGGCAAATAGAACGAATCAATGACAGTAGAAAACTATACTTCTGCGAAATGATGTGTAAATTAGAAGTGGAAAGTTGTGATAAAGATCGGTGAATTTACATTTTTGTATGATACTGTTTTATTTAGTAATTTCACCAGCAAAATCGGAATTTTACATTGTTTCTTCGATATATTTCGCTGTTTCATTTGTATATTTACCACATAAATTGAACTTCTTACTAAAATGAGCTTTTTCCTTAGATTTTTGAATTATAATAATAGCGATAATGATATTATTGCTTGTGAGCGAAAGGCTTTAACTAAGGAGCCATTAATGCTAATTTTTAAAAAAATTCTTACCAGAAAAAAATTTCTATCTTTCAGATGTAACTTCAGAATTATCGTAATAGCCAAATAGTCACAAGTTATATTTTTCAGTGCTATTAGCAACTATTAAAGATAGCATTTTTTTGAAATTAGATATTTTCAGCTAAATTTTGATATTACATTTCTGATCCTAGAAAAAGGACACGAAAGTCAGTAAAGTATTCCCTCGTACTTATTTTTATAATGGTCCTCTTTTTTCGGCAATAACGAAAGATGTAATCAGTTATATATAAACGAGAAATTTAAAGATCAAATAGGTATAATTATTGTAACAAAGAATACTAAAGGTCAAGTGGCGCGATATAGTTTCAAATAGGCGATAAACATGCTTACCGCTAAAACGCTTCGATTAACAGATACATGAAGTGAGGTAGACCAATCATGAGCGATACATAGAGATCAAGTAAGGCGGAAGAGCTCTGAAAGGATTTAAAAGATCAAGATTTTGGAGCAAAAGGAGTTCAAGTTCGACACAGTTCGACAGTTCAGTAGCAGCATTTCGAAGATAATTCAACGGCAGCAGAAGTCACAGTTCAGATCGACATGCACAACAGTTCAGCAGGAGCATCCGTAATATTGGATCGAAGAAAGAACGACAGTTACTAAGAGTAGATTACGAGAATGTAATAAACATTTATACGACTATAGATCTCTTTGATTATATACCGTGTATTGTTCATTTATTTTAGATAATAAAAATACAAATTAAATAGCGAAATGGTATCGAAGAAACATAAACTGTCGAATTTGCTACTGGAAAAACTCAGTATCACATAACAGTACGGATTTTTCGATCTTTATCACAACTTTCCACTTCTAATTTTCATTTCATTTCGCATTCGCATAACTTGTTTTAGTTTCGTATTATACTGATTCGTTTCACTTACCACTGATGTATTTCATGTCTCACTTTTTCAGCTATTCGTTTTTGATATTTTCTCCCAACATATTCCATTGAATATCCTGAATGAATGGACTGATCTCGATGTACAAATTAGAACATATCACTTGTGCAATATTATTATATGGGAATTGATTATTCACAATAATTACATAGGACAAGTGGAATCGGACACTAGCTAATTACTAAAAGAAAATACACAGAGAGAGTATCAACCATAAAATCATCTGTTTGTTTTGATTTGTTGGCCTTCTATAACAGACTATCGTTCGGTATTAAAGTAACCGTTTGTTGGATGGATGGCCACAAAAATCATTTATCGCTGATTTTGTCACCTGGTATTCTTTAAAGTGTCTTTGCTCGTTGTCAATTGTTCTTCCTGTTAAAAAATCATTCTTTTTTCTTTTTAATCCTTTCTTTTTTTATAATAATCTATAAATAATTTACATTGAAAAAATATTTTTTCTCATACTATAGAAATCTGAATAATGTTATCTGGAAGCATCTCGCAAGTGAAAATATCGGTAAAAAGAAAAATGCAATCTTTGATCATGTATAACTGATCCCCAATGCTCTGTTCATGCCCTATTCATTAAACTCTAAATGAGAAACTTTGCATGCCTACGTTTCGCTACATGCTACTTCTAAGTTCTTGACCCATTAGATTAAAGTTCAAAAAAACATTAGCTTTTTTGTATCTTTGATCCAAATTTGTGATATTTGCAAAGATGTTTTTCAGTGACCAATGGTCAAATAAATTATCAAATTTGGGAATCACATGAGCTCATCATTTAGAGAAGATGACGCAATTTAAATATTAATTTGCTAAGAAATGCATTGTATGTTATTTGCATATGTCACATATCAGTGAATATTTAATATATAGATTTTTTAATAATGAGTTGCAGGACGAAATAATTCAATTTATTTAATTATGAAACTAAATAAACAAACAATTGGGACACACTGTTATATGTCATCAGCGTTATCTTTCATTATAATCGGAGTTATTTATCCCATTATCTCATCAATCGCACATGCAAGAATCGCTTAAAAAACTCTGAAACAATAGTTTTTTTAATGAAAGATAGGATGGTGCCAGCTCTAACTAAATTCACTATCTAATAATTATTTTTCACATATTCTTATTTTATCTAGTTGTATATTTAACTTTGGGTTTCTAAAATCATGCGAAATAAGAAGTTATTACAGTTTATAGTTTTTTGTTCACTAAATACCATTTCAATAAATCATGGAAAAATTGTTTTCATTTTTATCGCTTCTATGAAATTTTCAGTCGAAATAAATTATATGCTTTCTAATTGTCAATCTTAAAGATCATATGAAGCAAAACAATTTGAACAGTTCCAAAACCACAACTAACACGGCTAATATTACCAATATCACCGCTTGCATCAATAAGGTTGGATTCTCTGCTCAGAATGCTGAATATGATTCTATTCATTGTGGACTTTGTTTTGAGCCATTTCACATCAAAAAACGATTACCAAAGTCGCTTCCTTGTGAGCATAACTTTTGTGAGCAGTGCATTTTCTCTCTCTGTTGCCATCAACAGGTGATTTTTTGAACGATATTATAAATCAATTTATTTTTAATTTGAAGTAAGTAAATCATTTTTCGATTTAAATTCCTGAAGTGAAATCATTATAATATCAACTCTAAATATGCGAAGTAAAATTTCAGTACTACTTATTGGATTCAATCAACTGTCCTACGTGCTGTACCGAATTTAGTACCACAACAGCTCTTGCCGCAACGACTAATTATGGTTTATGTCGTAAGTAATCTGTTTCAGGCAGAATTATAATTTAATCGCTTCTCCGTAATGATTTGCTGAACTATCTGGATAAAAGTTCTCATGTTGCAACATCAGTGAATATGAATTGTTTTGCACTCTTTGTGCATTCATTACATCATATCCTTATTTTTCTTCTATTCCGCATTTTTATGTCTCCAGTTATCAATGCATGTCCATTATCATATTGACCATTCTATTAGTTATTCATTCCAATTTTAATTTTTCAAAGTATATCCTTTTCATCAACTTTGGATTCGTCATAATTCAGAATTATTGGAGAAAGGACAATTGCAACAAATGGAAACCATCAATGATGCTAATATAACTGTCATTCATGTCCCTGACATTAATTGCATTACAAAAGACAGATTAGTAAGATTATACTCGTGGCATAAAAATTCGAGACCATCTTTCGCTTCCAGAAGGTGCCAAATGATGCAATGCACTGATTGTTCGCGGAAAATGAACGAGAAGAAGTGTCGGAAAGAAGCTCGATTCTGCGCAAAGTGTTTTAGCGTAAAAAAAGAAGATGATGATTGTCTGGTAAATTATTACTGATTTTAGAAAAAGCAAAATTAATTGTATCTCCTTCTGCTTCTGTTACATTTGATTGCAAAGTCGCAGTTATTGCTTGATTGCATTCCAACTTCTGTGTCTTTTCACTTATTCATTTGAGATAGCGCTGAATTTCTTCCTTTATCCTATCACAAAGTGCTTTATTTTTTAATTATCCACTTCGAATATCTGCACCCGAGAATTGCAGTATATCTCCAACAATTGCAAAAAACTTTTTTTTGTACTATTTATTATGAAATGCTGAATATTTGCAGCGTATGATATGTTTGGAATGCTGCGTGAATCGACACAATGGTCACAGATTGATAACCTTGAGTGAGCTGGAATGTGAACACCAGAAACTAATTAAAGATTTGCGTAACTTGCAACAAAGCATTCAAGTGCAACTTTTTTAAAATTTTTAAAAAAAAATTTCAATGGAATAATCGAAAATTGGAATGACTTGAAATATGATGGTTTAGGATATGATGCACAATTCATCAAAAATATAATATGATAATAATGAGAAAACTGTCGGATTTCAGAAAATAAACAAATGGTTAGAAGCCAGTTTAAAAATGCTCAGTGAAGATTCTACGATGCCTGCGACTGACTGTGTTGCACTTCATAAGACGAAACAAGTATGATTTATGATTTAAGAGTTTGAAATTAAATTGATTAATGGGCAACTTCTCCTGTCGAACTTCTCATTTGCGGTTCAATATACAGTAATATTCAGTCTCCTACCGCGTTTAGTTTAAATTTAATCAAAAAGAAATCATTATATTTTCTCAATTACCATGAATAATCTCTTAATAAATATGTTGTCGTAATTAGTTGTGCCTAAATTTTAATTGTGACAATTCCTTGTCTCATACTTTTGGTTTCTTTGACTACTATATTTAATCATGATTATCTGCAGAATCTTCGGAATGAATGTGAAGCTGACATGAAATTTGCGCTATCAGTTTTGGAAAACGGTGATACAATTCCTTTACCGCCTACAGTTTTACAGCGGATGAGGCAGCACCAGTATCACAACAGCGCCAGATTGCATAAATTGTTGCATTTTATCGAGGTTTTTGTTGAAATTTTGTGAGATAGAAATATGGTTTTGATGTCAAGTGATTGATCATCTCCATTCACTCTGAAGCAATTAGGTAGCAGCATGAAAAATGCAACCATTTTGTTGAAAAAAACCCGATACCCGATGTAAATTTTTAGAAATGTAACGGATCAACCAATGAACGCCATAATCGAAGCATTAAATTGGACACTTCGAGTTAGTTTATTTAAATAACGTTCATTTTCAAGTTAGCCAGATACATTTGATGCTTAATTTGTTCTTGAATTTAATGAACTGAATTGAATTTCATAACAATGACAACAAGAATACTTGTTTTAATTTCCAAAGAAATACTAGCGCTGGTTTCAGCAGATTAGTCGGAAGAAACTTTCAATTTTCTTTATATGGAAGAAGTTAAGTTGACAACTGTTTAATCATATTTCTTTATGCATAAATGATTGCAACGATTTATTGCCTTATATCGAACATTTGCTATATTTTATTTAGATACTTACCTTCTCTGAGTCTGTAGACTTTTATAAATAAATTTAAAATAACTCACAAAAAAAAAAAAAAAAAAAAAAAAAAAAAAATGAAATTGCGAATGAAATCTGTAGCGGAACGATAAAAGACTCTAGATTTCAAGAGGATGCGTAGAAAAAGCATTCATCATAAAATTAGTCACGGTAACGAGAAATATGAAAACTGATAAAGGATTTGCGTCACGCAAATCAAAAATCTGCAAATTAAATCAAATATTCTATCGATCCGCAAAGTTAAAGACATAAGCCAGTGAACGAAGCAAATATTTCCAGTATTTCCCACTCATCGCCAATTTCAATTTCAGTGTCCCATTCATCGCTCTTTTCATTGAAGCGTCAAACACGAATCACTCTCTCTAACAGCGTTTCCGACGATCGCTCAGTAGCAGAAGCAATTTCGGCGGTATTGGCTGTTACGTTCGATCGCAGATCACGTTCTGAAAATGTCAATAGAGTGGCGGTAGTGGAAAAAGCAATGAAAGTGCTCGGTAGAAAAAGCTCAACAAAAGCAGTACGGCGCGCAGCTTTGTTGTGTTGCGCGAAACAGTTGCGCGAATTCATCGATGAGTACTGTTTTCATTGAATTTATTTAGATCACGTCTCGGCGATCCCTGGGCTATCGATATCGAATTACCAGATAATTTCATTCACTCATTATCAGTAAAGTGGAAATAGGTGTGTCGAATCCATTTTACTGTACATTATGAAATCCAAGAAAAATCAGAATTATGAAATCCAAGAAAAATCAGAATTATGAAATCCAAGAAAAATCAGAATCAATTTTCGAAAAGTTTTACCATAATCTTTAATTAATCTTACAGGAGCACCATTAGACAATCAGTCCTTCTTTACATCGATGCATATTTGCATATATTTTACCAGCTAAATCTTCTGGTGACAAGATTTCCATCCGATGAAAACAATCAGGACGTAACAGTAATAAAACGATCGGATATTTGGAAACTGATACAATTGGTATATAGTGATTTGATGAGATGTGCAGCCAAGGTCAAGATATGCATCAGTTTTCCATCAATCTTTAGTTGATTATATAATTGAATTTTATCAATGCTGAATTTTTATCAGTCAAAATATGAAATTTCTGGAAACGTAATTTTGAGAAAAAAAAAAAACTTTCTAATTTTAGCAGTCGAAGTGGGAAGCGTTCTTTGTGTGATTTATCAGAAATTTCGGACTGACGTTTCAGAAGCCCATTACTGGAATAATGGCCTAGAATTAGTAACAAAAGAGACAAGTGGGAGGAGTTAAGAGAAAAATGAATTAAAAAAAGGAATATAATCCTCAATGAATGATACTTCAGTTGTGAAATCCTCAATGAATGATACTTCAGTTGTGATACATTTCAGCATATGCTTACGATAACTGAGAACCTTAGAAAGTTTAATTTTGAAGTTTGTCGATAAAGAGAGAGATTTGCAGCACTGGCGTAGCGAAGAAAGTGAACGAGTGGACTTGGTGGACGATTTGGCTTTCCTTTGCTTCTTATATTCAGATGTATGCGATGAAGCAACCATCACCATCTGCATGATCGAAGCTGCACGCTCTCGAGCTGCTGCAGCTGCAGCAGCGATCTCCACCAGTGATGATGCCTGCAAGAAAATAAATAGAGTTGAAGATGATGGACGACTTATATTGAATATTAGACTTAATGTAGGTCCTATCATCTACTACTTATCTTTCCATAAGCTTCTGTAATGATTTCGGACTATCTGAATTTTTGGCTTTTCAGTAGGTGGCAAACTTGCATTTTCATCAAATAATTTTTTATTGTTAGGATTATTCAATTATTTCAATAATCTCTTCTCAATTCCAAATTTAATCTTCGTCTGTTTTTTTAGATCCCCTCAGACTTCATGAATATTCCAAGAACCTAATTCTTTGTGAAATTGATGTCTTTGCTCTTCAATTTCAGCTCATTGATAAACATCTATTGGAATGTCGCCGAGTACAAAAACTTCAACCATCACGTGCAACCACTGTTATAAGGCTTCGGAAGTGCATTCTTCAGCAATCGTTGAAACACATCTGGAAACTTCTTTTTGGCTGTTTCCATAAATCAATGCGACATCGGTGAAGAAGTATAGTGCACTCTCACTATTTTGTAAATGTTCCATTGTGAAAAAATTTGGGAACGAATAGAAAGTGCGAAATTTTGAATGTTCAAATAAAATTTTGTCTTTTTTGCATAAAAAGTCATTTATCATAACATCAAATAATTAATAACTCAAATGAAATATGAATAAATCAAGACTGTGCACATATTCAATACTTTCTGAAAACGGTGCCTCTGTCGAACAGATCTTGAATGAATCTTTCAGGAAAAGATTCTCATGAATACTTCAAAGGATTCAACTTAATTTATCCACAGATCAAGTGCTGTTGATAATTTGGATCACCTAGCTGAATCAATCAATATAGTGCGGTATCTTGTTGCCATGTTTAAAATTTGAAATTATGTTCTGTTGTGCTTCAGCATCACTTAACGACTACTGCCACAGTTTACGGTTAAGTATTGAGTTCAGATTTTGTGGAAAAATAAAAATAAAGTACAAAATAAAGAGGATAGCTGTAGTCACGACCAAATTTATAAATTCAAGAAAAGAGTATTTACTGCATGAAAATATCATAAATCCATAAAGTATGGTCGTGGGATCATTGAAAGGCCATACTGATTCATATGTGAGTGAATTTACATCAGATGGACAAATGAAAGTTTATATTAGAATGAAACTTGGCTCACTGATCCATTGTGTATTGTTGTCAACCGGTGTATTGTTATTTCAAATCACTCGTTTTATCATACGGTGGCTGTTGCATATTGAAAATCTCAGATTTAGTAAGGGCATTTGCAGTTTATGTTATACTATTTTCATATTTTATTGCATACTTCTAAAATTGCCTTGGATAACATCAGGTATCAAGGTTCAATCAAGGTAAATAATTTCTTAAAATTTAAGACTTCAAGGTCTAATTTTAAAAAATTTCATCAAATTGCGTACTATTCTTCATGCCACAAAATTTTCTAGCACTTGAATCCTTTATTCTAGAAATGAATTTATTCTAAATTTTAATTCAAATATTTGAGTCATAAATTGCAGAAAAAAAAAAATTCGAAAAAAGAGAGAAATAATGCCAGCTGTTGTCTCCAATGGTTTTTGTTTATTTGCACAGGAACTTCTGGGACATAGGCATTACTATCGGGACGATTTAATTCCACCTTATTTGATCCGCATCGTAACGCCACTGTGGGAAAATCTTACAAGTGAAGAGAAGAAGGTTGATTCATGACACACTCATGACCTTGAATGATTTTTCAACCTTTATTTAAATCCTTCACTTTTTTAAGGTGTTCCAATCAATCTGAAGTAATAGTAAAAAAAACACTTGTGATGAAACTTTGCCTCCTCAAGAATCTCAACAGTTGTAGTGCTACCTATTCCGAACAATAGGGATGGTATCAAGAACAAAGATAATCTTTTAATTTAGGATAGTGAATTTGTAGAGATCATGATTTCTTATCTGTAATCTGCAACATATGCAAAGCTTGTATTCAAAGGATACTACAATATTGATTCCAAAATTTTATAACTGAATATACAGGCATGAAGACTAAATGCTATAATTGAGTATTTTTAAATAGGTCTGGAAAGAACGGGCAAAAATAAAAAGTCATATCGAGAAATATTTAATTTCAATGCATCAGTCAAGAATATTGGTGAAACAAAAGAAAGATGAAAATAGAATGGTAAAGTAGGTTCTATATATTTTCGCATCATCTTCTCTTTAAAAAAAAGCTAACGAAGAATGTGAGAAAATGGAAACGAGAAGAATTGAGCAATTGGGTTTTAATTTTAACATTAGTTTTTATTTCAGGATGTTCAGAATATAATCAAATGAATTTCAGTGCAGAAATTTATGCAGCTGGGAATAGGAGAAAAAATGCGAAACTAGATGAATTTGATGAAAATGATTATCCGGAAGAATCAATGATTGGAATACCACTGAATCAGAAAGATTACGATTCAGAAGGTATATCATATTAAGAAAAATCTACATCACGAAAAATGATAATGGATAAAAGTGATGAGAAGAGGAAAGAGTGATTATTTTTCATAAGATTATCTCTTGCTCAAATGAATTAGATAGGCAAAAATATAAACAATTTCACTTATACAGAGAAATAATTATTTAGATTTCTAATTTGAAAAGTTACAGAAAATGATATTAGTCAATGGACTTACAAAGAGAAGTACGAAAAAGATAAAGAACGAATACTTGTATTTCTACGAACTCTTGAAGGATTGGATGAAATTCGAGTTAGTTTCAAAAGTTTTGAATTTTGGATTTCTGTTTCACACATGTTAAAGATAAGTAACCGCTAAGAAATCTGGGAAGGATGAACTCTTATTTCATCAACAAGACTTGGGATTTTTCGAAAGTTATTTCCATTTTGTTTCAGAGAGCTCGATTTTTGTTTATTTCGGTGCAAACATATGGCAATGCTGACGGTATATGCATTCCCGCTGAAATTGCAATTTGCGAATTCAATCTGAAACATGGCATTATTGATAAGGTTCATTTCTTCTCAAGTATCCTTTTTTTAAATTCAAAATATGTGCTTGGCAGTACAAGGTGATAATAACAGAAGAAAGAGATTAACAACAGTGGTGTGAAGGTGTGTTATGATTCAGTCAATAGTTATGAAGATCATGGAAGTGATAATATTACTGATTATCTTTATTGACATCACAATTAGCCAAGTTTCAAAACAAGTCTCATTAATTCTTATATTTGATGTCAAAACACACACAAGCTAGATTCTGAAAATACGATTCACAATATGTGATAAGCGATGTAGTCGACATATTCATGAATGAGTATAAAATATCCGAATACAAAGTTGTTAATGGATTATGCATATGAGTAAAATTTTCATCAGTTAATAGGTGTTTACAGTATACATCAGTTGTTGGACCATGGCATTTGAACAATGAAATCCAACGACGAAGAGCTGAATTTCACGCCAATGAAACGCACCAAATCCACTTAGATATGTTCGGTGGAAGAGCGTTCAAAGCTCCAACTCAAAATTCGGTATTTTTGTTTGGATTTTCACATTACTTCTCGAAGGCATAAATTATGGTATGCGGCTGAATCCAACATTCATGCATTCCTCAAGCGAATCAAAATATCTAATGAATTCATCGTAGAGAATAAGAAAGAGTAAAATATGTAAATTATTTAATTCAGTTTTTTATTTGTAAGCTTCAATTATGTATTTGAAATACAAGTATTGAGCATGTTCTTCGAGATACTTTTTAGCGAAATCAAACAATA
The DNA here is from genome assembly GCA_002249935.1 of Onchocerca flexuosa. NCBI lineage: Eukaryota > Metazoa > Nematoda > Chromadorea > Rhabditida > Onchocercidae > Onchocerca > Onchocerca flexuosa. Next base: position 429,877 of record KZ269988.1, on the reverse strand, counting down.
CAGCAGCATACAATAGTATGTAAAAATATGGACGAGTTAGATTCAGAAATTAAGCATTACCTCATCGATGCAAAATAAATAATATCAGATATTTAACAATAGTTCAAGCCTATTTGTAGTGTTTGCGAGAAATTTTGGGTCGCTGCGAGCCAGCGATTGCGCAGAATCAAGGCGTTTTTGTCGGTCTCTACCGTGATGGAATTGCTGAATTCGATAGTGATGTAGTAAGTGAGAATTCAAAATGTCACATTAACTTAGTTAATTAGTTTAAGTGTTTAAAAACATTTTCTTCATAGGCGCAACAGGCTCTCGCAGTCTCTGACAATAGCAGTTATGACAGCGATCGAAGACAACCTCAAGCTGGCGATGGTGATAATGATAGCGCTTCCAGCAGTCGAACATGTGAGCTCTCTGAATTACATCGTTCAATTAATAAATTTGAATATTAAAATGAAATTCGCTCAATTTATAGTTTAACCATTCAAAATCAGAATTCGTGGTCTTAATATATAATAAATCTGATCTTATCACAGATATGATATATTATGCTTATTCTTTTAAAACCTAAAAAATCAATTATCTTATTTCAGACACAACGTACCACAACAAAGATAAACGGGGGAAATTGACAAGAGGTATGCATAAATGTTTAAAAATTATTTCATTATTCCATTTCTTGCAACGGAAGAGATATGTTCGATTTCTCTCAGACTTCCCATTTGATCTTTGCTACGGGGATAAACAGTACCATCTAAATCATCCAAAACGAAGATTTTAGATAGAACTTCATCTTTGATATTCACTAGTTCTATTTTTAAATCAGAAAATCATTCGTATTCTTTTAACTTTGTCTGATTAAGAAAAATGTGTTTTGTAAGGAAGACAAGCTTCACTTCAAATTTTAATTTGACATTTTTCTTGTTTTTTTTATTCTTTGTAAGAAGAATATATCGAATTGTAACATCGACTTGTAGCAAGTCATTCTAGAAAGCGACAAGTCATCTCACGAAGATCAGTCAGTTATAGTACCTTGTTATTACCTACTGTTTTACTCCTATAATAAGATCTTCACTTCGAACAGGCAACACGAACCGTCCGCAGCAAATACAACCAATTTTTGTGGGCGATGAAAAAGGACGTCGTTGGTTGGTTTGCTTGAATCACGAATGTGAAAAAATACGAGCAAGTCTGGAATACCTTAAAGAAGCGCAGGGACTCTCCTATGATGGTAACAAGTCACTGATATTATACCTTTCAAATAGATTTCCAAATAGATTAGTTAAAGCTCTCGGTTACTCAAACTTATAATTTGATTTTCTTCCCGTAATTATTTCAAAAAATTCGGTTCGCTGAGATTTGCTTGACAAGAATAATTTTTGATTAGGTATAATTGACTATTTGGCATAAAAACCGCATATTAATCTGTTCATCGATTCCGGAAAAAATTTGCTACCTAAAAAATTTTGTGCTAATCTAGACCTTTTTAATTTAGATTTAGCTTCAGCAAGTTTTTTAAACATAAATTATGAGGAAACAAAGTTCTTAATCAAATACTTTCAGTGAAAATCAAAAACTCCGAAAAAACTTAGTTCCATTTTTTGGAATTATTCCATAAAGTTTCTAATCCTAGTCGTACCGAAAATGATAAAAAATTAAGAAGATATTAGTTTCAATGATGTTATGTTGCAAGTGCTTAAATCTTGAAATTTTTCGAATGAATAAGAAGAAAATTCTAACAGCAAGTAGTATTTTTCAGTAGTATTATTTATTAAGCTTATTTGAGATGAAATATTTGCAGTTTTCTGTGCTTCCAAAAATTTATTAAGCCAAAAAATAAAATCGAAAAACCGGATTTGTTTTTAATTTTAGAGCTATAAACAACTTTATTTGCACATTTTCTCCCACAATTTTTCTGCTGAATAAACTAGAATTTTGTTGAGTATTTGTTTTTAAATTGAATACTGCACATATAAATCTTTTATTGCATCAGTTTTAGGCTTTCCTACAACGGAAGATCGCTTCTGGTATGCTGATGCTGTTGTTGATGCACTGGCCGAATATGCCGACGGTACACCTAATTTGGAATACAAGTTGTGGATGGATATTTTTGGAAAAAGACAGCCATTTGAGGTAGTAAAACTCTATAGAATCTAAATGATATCGTATATTAGATATTGACCTGGTTCAACAAAGCACTGAAATACTTGGTAATAGAGCAGGTTAAATAACAAGAACTGAACTTCAAATTTAGATTAAATTGATGATGGGCCTTAATATTTATCTTCAGAATGATAAATTATCCGAACAGAGAAGAAAAAAGAACTGCTTAGGAATAGTTCATGCCAGAATTAATATCTGAAGATAGATGCTTTACAGTTTAACACTCCGTGGGAACGTCGGGTCAACGTATTTTGTCGGTTGCATGGTGTGACACGAAATTGTTGCTGTGCCTCCGCGACTGCCATTCGTAGTTGCTTTGCGATGTTTTTTGCACTTCGTGAACTTCTGAATTTAACCTTGACTGATTAATGCGATATTTAAATTTAAATCCAAATCGGTTAAATTATTCAAGTGTTTATCTTCCAGTTGACATTGCTTTATGACGAATTAAATTAAGATTCCTTAGTATCAATAAAATATTTATTTTTATTTGATTGTAAAGATGAATATTACATTGACACTAAAGGATGTGAAAAAGATGATGAGACAGATGATTGCTAATCAGATCAATATAAAATAAGTGGAGATAACAGTAGCTACGAAATGTATGAGTATTAGTTGAAAATTGTTGTGAAAATGGCAACTTTTTAATAAACAATCTATTATAATATTTAAATTGAGAAAAATGAGAATACTGAATTACATTTTATAACACTGTGGATCAATAATTTTATTCAATAGAATGCTCATTTCATCATACTAATGAAGTCATATCATCGTGATAAGATCAAAGGTCAAAGAATGCTTGTAGTAGTATTCTATTTTAACATTCAGTATAAAACGTACGTATATAATTAACGATGCAATGAATGTGAAAATGTCACCTGCATGTGGCGATTTTTATTGGAATTGAACCAGTCATTAATATGAAATATATTAGAAAATGGCTGGCTCTTCCATATTTCATTAATATTTGGTACGATTGAAATATGCATTTATTTAATAGACTTTTTGAAGTTCCGTGATTTTGTATATTTAATAATTAGCCGTGTTTGAAGTGAGTACGAATTTTCAGCAATATTCCCACCAAAATTTAAAAAATTAACGAAGTAATCATTTTGGAAAGAAAATTAAGTTAAGTTAACTGGTAGCTTGCGAAATTTGACCACACCTTGAAACAGTTTAAATATAAAGTTTGAGAAAAATTTTCCAAAAAAATTTCATAATGTGAACAATTTAGAACTTTTAATTTTCAATAATTTCTTTACAGCACAGAGTCACAGTAGTAATGAGCGTTAATCTTTGATCGAAATGAAGAAATATGACAGATTGAATGATAGTGAAAATGTGCGTTATCGATAATGGGAATTTCCGTAATAATAGTAGTTGTTGATCTGCCCACATCAAGCGTTACTTATCTTTACTATTTAATGGTGTCCAAACCAAGAAAAATCCGGTTTTATCAGGAAACTTGTTCATTGCCCGTGAAAGTCGTGTAAACGTTAAAGACGAAGTTGACAAGGCCATATAATGATATATATTAAATATTCTTTATGATTTGTTGAGTATAGTTAGTTCTTGATATCGATGTATAAAGTAAGCGTTACTTGTCAAATCCGTAGAAAAGACCCACTTTCCTCAAGACAAACAATTCAAAATTTAGCAATTTCTATAGTAGAAAGAAGAAAATAATGCAAGTATGACTGCTGAAAATAGAAAAGTAGTTTTTGAAATTAGGAGAAAATTGAAAAAGCAGCTTTTTGGAGAGAGAGAAGAAACTGAATTCTCTGCTTTTCATTCCGTTTTCTGCCATTATAAATCCAACATTACTTTTTTGAATTCAGTATATAACAGTTATTATAAAATTTGACAGGTGAAGAGCAAATAACATTTTCTTTGATCTCAAAATAGTTATTATGCTAACATAACTAATCAACTTGTAACAACGCCCCATTTGATATTGTTCTTATTTTTATTATCAATTAGATTTCATCATTTTTAAATGCATAATTGATGTAGCAAGTTGCAAAGCAAGATTGCTTTACTTGAAGTGATTTTCACGCCTCTAAACTTTTCAAAATTATATTAAATGCGAGTTTCAATTATTGAATAAAACACTTGTATATATTGAGATCAGACAACATTTAAATCAATTCAGCAGATAACTGCACATAATTTTTACCATGTAGAAGAAGTGTGTTTTCTGATAATTAACTTCAATCTCACTTTCGAATCAATAAATTCGAAAGTGGGATTTCCGAATCAACAAATTTGCTTCTCTTGCATAATTAATTGTTTTTTGATACGTTTCACAAACTTGTTTACAATGATTATGATAAAGTTATGATTTGATGTAACCACGATTATGTGTTATTAAATCGCAATTTATACATGAAATTTATAAATGACATTTCGCGCGAATTTACCAGTTCTCAATATTATGAGCTTCAGACACATTATTCTATGCTCACCTCACTTCATTTATTTGTTTACTTTTCTCTATTTAATTATGGGTTCAGTAATGCGATCTCATTGAGAACAGCTGATCTGCGATTAGAAGATCTCATTTATGTGCAAGCTATCTGGCGACACGGTGATCGCGCACCACATCAGTTACCTTATCCAACTGATCTGAATGATCAAAGCTTTTGGCCAAGAGGATGGTCTCAGCTAACAAATGTTTGATTTAAATTTTTGTAAAAGAATGAAACAATTAAACGTTTCTTCAACAAGTTTCGGTTTTAGGAATACTTTAAGTCTAAATTCAAATAGCTTAAATTACTTTCATAATAATGAGACCACTCTTTTCAAATATTCATTGATTATGTGAATACAAATTTAAATTCAAAAATTTCTTAAAAATTTTGGACCATTCAAAAGATCAAATTTAGTTTCTATATGACTCAATCATTGACTAAATTTTATAGATATAATTTATCCTCAATTTATGACTTCTCTGAAAACCGTTCGTGATCACTAATACTTTAACCGAACCCATCCTATCACATCTAGCTTACAGTGCATCTTCTCAATTATCAATCTTTTAAATGCAACGAAGAATAAAATTTTTTCTAGAATTTTTGAATTCATGAAACTTTAATTCACTACTGCTACTTCTTTAAAGATTTGAATTAGAATAAATGAAGCTTTTTTTCTTTAATTTTACTGATTGATTTCTCGCTGCAGATAGGAATGAAGCAACTATACGATCTGGGTTTTTTCTTCCGGAAACGGTATAATGCCTACGTTGGCGAGTTCACTCCGGCTAATGTAATTATTCAACTCTTGTGATGTTTCATTTCACTAATTCCTTTTTAATACTTTTTTTTTTGAATCTAATTAGTTTAATGCATGAAGCATGCAATTATGTCATGATAATTGCGATTTAAAATATTCCCGGAATTATTAGTGAGAAAAATGAAATTTCATTGCAAATATTTGCCATATTTATCTTCCATTATTATTAAATTTGAAATAATCACCGGATAATGCTGGCAATTTCAGGTGCGAATCGTAACATCTAGATCGGATCGAGCGATCGTCAGTGCTCAAGCTATGTTGCGCGGACTTTTTCCAGCTGAAAATCCTCTTACGCAGTGGTTAAAAGGCGAACAATGGCAACCAATTCCTTTTCATACTGAAAGCATCGAAAGAAACGCACCTGTTGGTATCCTTACGGATTATTCCGTCTATTTACTTTTTTTATACCAGTACTTCAAGTACCACACATTGTTATTTATATCTTTTCTTATATGCAAATTGCAGAAACTATTGACTTCTATCTTTCAGCTTCTTCATCCAACTCTTTACCGCTGTTCACACTATGACAAACTTGTGAAAAATGAAACGGCAGTGATTGTTGATGCCATGATGAGTAAATATGTTGAAGTTGCTCAATTCCTTGCAAACGTCACTGGAATCGGTGAAGGATTGAATTTTGGCCGGATAGCAGCATTGTTCGATATTCAACGAGAGGTCAAATGTCATTTCACTATCCATTGGATATTTTTGTTTTGCAGTGCAAATTGTTAGAAATATTTAAAAATATGCACTTCGAAACACCATTTGCTGCCATTCTTAGACCAGTTCTAGTCGTTGCTGTTTGATTGGGAGAAGAAAATTATTTAACGCAAGATTTTTCAAGTTCCAACAGTTATTTGTTTTCAAGTTTTTTTCTTCACTTAAAGCAACTCCTCAAAAAGAAATGAAGAATTATCGAAGATTTTTTATCATGATATGGTTTCACTTTACTTCTTTTCACGTGCTTAAAATAATTTATAAAATTTTATCAAAATTTTAGATTGAACATCAACTTCCGCAGCCGGCATGGGTGTACCAAAAATGGCCACAACTGAAAAATATGAGTACTATAGACATTATTACAGAATTTAAGCGTGTCAGCCAAATTTCAAAGTATGATACGCTTGAAAAAGCACGATTTAAAGGTGGCTTACTGCTTGGAGACATGTTGCATCGGTTTCAGAATGTTTCTGATGGGATTGGAGTAGAAGCACGTAAAATGTTTCTCTATTCTGCGGTAAATTATTTCCGATAACTTCAAATATTTTTTCGTTTCAAATAGTTTTAGTAAGATAAAAAGTATATGAATACAATGTTCAATTTGATTGGTATTCACTAATAAAGGAAATGTTTATCGAGTAAAGATAGCGAAACTTCTCAATAATTCATTTATTTCAGCTTTATTCTACTTTGAATTATTTATAAATTATGAGAACTGCGAATTAATCGAATTATAATTGATTATTGCGATGATTGCAGCATGATGCGACAATATTATCATTACAACATGCACTGAATGTAGGCAACGGTTTATTGGTACCATATTCGGCATGCTTAATTATGGAATTATACCGAGCCGAAGGAAATAAAACAGTAGTAAAAGTTAGTTTCCACAATTGTTTTTTTAATCACTTCAAGTTTCTTATTGAGAAAGTTTTGCCATATTAACAATTTTATTGTAGATCATTAAAACTCTCTCAATGAAGCGCTTGAAATTGCTATCCATTCAAATTTTAACAAGAATTGTAGAGTCCGATTCCCTCCTGGATTCTCTCGTGTTACATTCGCTAAGATTTGAAGTATCAGACTTAAAGTAGCTTTCTGGCATTCCGTTTTCTCGTTTGATCGATGAAAACCCTTTTGATCGATATATTCCAAAAATCATTTGAACAAATAAGTTGTAGAACATGTTCATTATATGTAGCAGTTATCATTATGTTATCAAGATAACACATCGCATGAGGGTGAGTTTAGCGAACGATCTTATTCATCTCTCACTCAAAAAAAAAAAGCTTAAAATGAAAGATAAAGATAAATTACTATGCAAAAATCAATATAATTCAGGCCTTATAGGCCAATACATTATTAATCTTTTGAAACTAGAGATCAGTGGAGCAAAACAAATACTTCACATGTTATCTTAGTAATAATTAAATGAATGCTAAGAGATTAAAATGATAAGATCAGGCCTAGCTCAAGTCTTGGTTTAATTTGCTTTTGATTAGCTAGACTGATAAGATTAATGGTTTGGAAAAAATGAGATTGAAGATAAAATAGGAGCGCATATGCGATTCTTTTTTATGATCAAATAATAAGTCACAACTATAGATTCTGTACAAGAACGAGACAGAAAATGCAGATGCTTACGAACTGTTCGTACCAGGTTGCTCGGTACCATGTACACTGGATCAGTTAATCAGACTAAGTGCCCCTGTGATTCTGAATAAACTGGATGATCTGAATGAGGTAATTCGTTTATTTTGTTTTACTCGACCAAGTGATATCAACGCTCTTCGGCATCAGTCTCTTTTATCAAATTCATTGCATCCTTATACGAATAGAAGCGTGCTGACAAGAAAATACCTTCTAAAACTTTTAAGGAAATTTCCAGTTATATCAACAAAAGCTTTTTTAAGAAAAAACAATCTCTCAAAATATTAGTTGTAAGCTGTTCAGAGCATTGGATGGACTTAGTCCTCAAATACATCACAGAATTGACATTTCTAACATTGGGCATCTGCTTTCTTTCAGATCTGCGAGGATTCAGAAAGCAGTATCAACGGCAACATTTTCAGCAATGATGCAAATCAACATGCTACAGTGATTCCCATTGTTTTCATGCTATTGCATTTATTGACCAAAAATTGTTAACTAATGTCGTAAACTACCTTCTAATTGTTTATTCTTGCTGTGAATCGATTTCATATATTTGTCTAACATGTATGTTGCAATCTTTCATGGCTTCTTTTCAGATTTTTCAGGGGAATCATTCTTAAATTAGTGAAATACATCCTGAAGTCGAAAATGAAATCGTTGTGAAATTTAATGTCTTTCAATTTATAGATTACATTCGAATTTCGTTTTTGACTTATACCATATATGCGAATCTTTACAACGATTATCGCTGAGGGGTTTAAGATTGGTGGCAATATAATCGCTAACTGATTATAATATGAAATCTCTAAATAGTAATATCAATCCCGTTATTTTCATACCATGAGGAACGAATTCATTCATGAGATCGACTGGTACTTCATCAACAGTGTAAACTGAAAAAGATGTTATTCGCACTTCTCTCCAAAAAAAAGTGTTGACAAAGATTGTAAATGATATTAATACTGCTCAGTAACAGAATTATTGAACCAGTTTTTGCAGAAAATTGAATCGGAAATTGTTTTTTTATCATATTAGCATGATGATCTTATTTTACGCCATCATCTACTTCTGAGATTATTTTGGAGCCGAAAAAGAAGGTTGGAAGACAGGAAAATGAAATCCAATCTATTTCTTTTCGTTTTTTTTTAAAATCTAATCCTTCTTGATTTCGAACTTTTCCTCAAGACAAAGATGAATATGAAATAAATGAATTTTCTGGTATTTTCAATAAAGGAATGTTACAGCTAAATCTTTCAAGATTTGATTAATAAGTATTCGTAGCTTATACCACTGATAAGCGCAATATTTAAACCAACAAAAGAAATCCCATCAAAATCAAAATTACTCATTAATTGAAAATTGAATTTTCATATAGAAACAGTTTTAAACCAATTCAAAAATCCAATCACTATACCTTGTTATTCTTTTCTCTAGTTTTCTGACTCCACATTAAACAATCATTTGTTTATGAAAATTTCATAACCATTCAACTTACTGCATTCGTATTGCTTTACTTTTTAAAAATAATATCGATTAATAAAAATAATATCGATTAATAAAAATAATATCGATTAATAAAAATAATATCGATTAATTCATCATTCTTTCGATGCATTTGGATATGAAGATTTTTCCAGATGCAAACCTAACTGCTTCACGAAATAATAAAAATGTTTAAATCATCGAATTTGTTGATTCTAAAGAAATGAAACGTTTGATTTATGGGATTCAGATTCGGAAATTAATAAAATCAAAAAGAATTGTGAAATTGGCGTTAAAGTAAAAAATAATGCTTTTTTAAATAATGCTGAAAGTGCCACGGCAATCAAATGGCTTTGACAGTATTATCATAGAGTTTGATGAATAATGGTAGAAATTGAAGAATTTATCACACAAGTAAGGAAAAGCACATTTTAAGGCAAAAAAACTCTTCCCTTCTCTCGCTGCTCGCTGAAGGAAACATCTTGAGATGGGCTGATAGTATGGTTAAGGTATGGGCATGAATCAGGCCAAGAACCGGTTATGTTGCGTTGAAGAGTTGTTGTTCTAGTCATATCACAATGTAAAGAGAGTTTTTTAGAAATGATTGTGCTTCCGAATCTCTCCTCAAAATATGTATTTCTTTCTCTTCTCTACACCGCTTTTCTCATAGACAATATTTTGCTTGAATGACATTGTGCAACCTGTATGATAATCTCAGTATCAGCAAGGATAGCAAAGTTTCTCTTGTTTACATGTCTCTTACCCATTTTTTCCTTATCTTCCCATTGTCACAATCATCAGCTTTTCTTTTCTTTCAACTTATTCCCCCAACTTTTATTAGATTATTTTTCATTCATTTTGTCGAAATGTTATTATATACATTCAAATTACAGTAATTTTACTTACTTCCACGCTACAATAACTGACCGAATATGTCGCATAATTATCGATCCATCAGGAAAGTATGTAAGAAGTATGAGACTATTGGAGCGACTTTCAGGAATAGTGTGAATTTCTAAGCAGTTTATGTAGCGAATTACATTTTTACTCAGCTAAGTTGTCGGATAAATTGAAAAAAATAAGGAAAAAAAATAGAAAGATTCTGTTTTCCTTATTTTGCAATCTTTCATCACTGATAGTTCGGTAAATCCGTGGAATCCGCGCCCATGCTTTGCGAAATGTTTAATTTGCGACGCATACACTATTCGAATATTCCAAACCCAATCAGTGACATCAGTCAAGCTTTCTGGAAAAAAAGGAAATGGGAGTAATCATATATTGGGTAGGCAAGTTATATGCTGTTTATCCTGCTTTCCTTTGAGGAACTATTGGAAATGTACGCTTAAAATTTTGTCGTTAAAATTACGCACGTCATACCATTTTAAAAACTGATTCTTTTGCATTCATCCCAGTTTTCAAACTTTTCCTTGTTTAAGAATTTTAGAAACTTCATTGCTCTAAAGTTTTTAATGAAGATAGATTTAAAATTTGCAAATCGTAATCAACAAAAGTTTTGGATAGTCTTATTATAATCACATTCTTTCCTAATTATAAATATTTCAATCAGCACTAAAAAGTGAAAGATGGGGAAAAAAAGTCGCATTTTTTTTCAATCATTTCAAAACTACTTTGCTATCTAAATTGCTTAGGGTCCAATCGTTCTCACTTTTACCTGAATAAGAAATCCGGATTAAATTGCATGGCTTGAATCATCGGCAGTATTTTTAATTCTACCAAAACTATGGCGTCGATATTTTTAGTTTTATCAAGCTATGGAATTGATTCACAGGTTGCCACTAAACGTCTTTCTTTTAACTCTTTCAATCGATGACGAAAAGAGACAGCACTATTACTATTCACATTTTTTCATTAAAATTTAAACTTCATTTCTTACGATATGTCTTCTTTTAATTCAACATTATCTTCTAATCTATTTCGCGCGTGCTTATTACTAAATTAGAATTTATTTATTGAGATTAATTTTTACGCATAATATTCAACTCTTGTCTGAAATTCCAAGGCCACCTAATAAGTGTGCTTTCAAATGAATGATAAAACTTATTTCGTACTATTTCATTTTAAATTTTCATTCCTCCAATAAACTAAACTTTGAAATAACTTGCGTTCAGTATTTTGCAACAAATATAAAAAAAATTTTTTTTTGTCATTCTGTGTATCCACTAATAAAAAAAAAACGAAGCTATTCACAGTTTGTTGTATGCTAACTGTTTTTCATACAGCAATCAATTAATGTGTTGCAGTTAATTGAATGATGAACAAAAAAATCCGCGGTGTACCAATCAGAGAATATTTTACGGATCTGGTATCCAAAAAAGTTGATGTCGAACCAAATAATCCAGCATTTCGATGTTTCAATAATAGATTTCATATTTATGTTCGTTTTACATGAATTTTGGATTCCATTCTTAGCACTAGGTTTGTATATAACAAATTTTCATATCATAAACAAATATGAGCTATACCGAAAAATTTGTTCTTATTTCCTGCTTCACTCACTATCGTAAAATAAATTCCAAAAAATTTTTTGCAAATGTGAGAGGAATGGACGGATGAAAGAAGAAAAAACAGTAAGATTAAGGTAAAGTTTGCTTCTTTTGTTCCAATATATCAACCAATCGGACCGAAATTACCTCAAAAGTTCATCATTTTGCAGCCTGTTACAAAATTTGTGTTCATGTTCAGTATGAGTTGTTGGGTGATCATAATTGGCATTCTATTTCCATGGAGCATTCTGATCATTTGGATAGCAGTATTTTATTTTCTGTTAACAATTTATGCTCTTCGACAAAAACAAGCCATTTGTTTATGGCCAGCTATTATACATTCGGTAATTTGAGATCAAGTAATTCCAGTAACTCTCATATTCATTTCAGATGAAATGAAATGCATTTCAGAAAAAGAAACTGAATTTCAATTTTCGAAAAATTTTTCAATTTTTTGCAGAAAGATAATGAAATCAAAAAAGCGAGTGTATTGGAAAATGCTTTGATTGCTTTTAGGCCTTGTTAATATTAATCTGGTTAACTGGAACAATCGTTATGTTTACGACAGCCCTGTTTAGTACGCAGACATTTTTGGATACATTTGGACAAGGTATGCTTTTGCATGATATGAAAGATAACCAGAATGTTACTAACCATCTGCATTAGTCGTATTTTTAGTTTAATTTTTGAGAAATATATTTGCTATTGATTTTATTATGGAATCGAGCCTTCTAATTCATCTACTTTTATTATCCACTCTTGTTCGCTACCACCGCAACCTTTCATGAATTTTCTAACAATATTCCTTCCATCTTTACCGCTATAACAAGAATTATTGGAAGAAAATAGCTTTTTTGATCTTTTAACCTCATGGTAAGCTAACCTCATCGAACTTTAATATTTCGAGGAAAGCTGAAGTAATTAGGTTCAAAATTGGCCGGTATAATAGAAACAAAACAAGAGAATAGAATTCAAATACCAATACAGCTTGACTCTTCATATTTTTGAAAAAATGCTTTTAGGTCATCAGCAACAATTTATCGTAAGATTTTTAATAGTTTTAATGATTAAAATCGCAATCGTACTTCTTGGTCTTTATCTCATTTACCAACTTTTCGTTTTCAACAAATGCCGTAAATATTTCGACCATGTACGGAATGCAGATTTGCCGCGAGCTCTTCAGGAAGAAGCAACCGAACTGGAAGTGATCCAAGAAAAATCATGATTTTTGTGCAAAAAATGATCACCAGTGCCAACATTAATTTATATGTCGGAATTTTGACAATAAATTTTTCACTAATTCAATATCGCAATTTTGGAGTTCATTTAAAATTTTGAAATAAATAATAAAAATTTCCTTCCTCCTCCTAAAAAGAATCATGAAAAAAAATCATAAATTTTAGTGCAGTATCAAAAAAGATTTCATATTTCGAGAAATTTAAAGGTCCATATAAATTAACAATTGCAGATATTACTAACAGGCAATACTCTTTCATTGCGAATGGTGCTGCACTACTGATCATTCTAGTTCAAAACATTTTATTTTCATTATATGACGAAAATGAATGAAAAAAGAACGAAAAATAGCAAACAAAATTTGTTGTTGGATGGTATTAACTACCAAACAACTACTCCATATTTGCGGCAATATTTTGTGTAACATTCATATGATAACAAAACAGATGAATGGCTTTAACAGAGATCTAAAATCACTTTTCAAACAGACCGAAGTTTTTAATGAAGTCTACAACAAGGATGCAACATAAAGGATACTCATACTCAGATTACGTATTACGCATAAATTTTGTTTCAAGATTTATCTAAAAATCGGCGTTTTCTGTTTTGAAAAATTCTCCCTATCTTCCAAGATCTCCAAAATAATATATACGAATAAAAGATGTAGAAGAAACAAAAATTTTATTTTTAAAATTGAAAATTCTTGGAAGCTGGAACAAAATATTTGTTACTTATTTCGATTTTGAAGATGCATATATGGATCAAAATCTAACTTATTAAATTCTTCGTCATTGAAAACTTATAATATTATATTGTAAAGAAATGTTGTTGAAAATCAAATTACATACAGACTATAAATAAAAACAAAAAGATATATATGATTTAAAAAAAAAAAAAAAAGAATCATATTTTAAATTCGGGATAACGAATAAGGAAATTAAGAATAACACATATAATATATCGTCTTGTTATTTATTTGTTCCATTATTTACAATTATATTTATTTGTTGAAATCTGTAGAAGTTTATATTTAAGCTAGAATTTTTTCTACGTATGTTGGTTGCTTTATAAAAACAATTTTTTGAATAAAATTTAAGTAAAGATTTTCTAGTTCCGCTAATTACAACATATCTGTTGGTTGAATTTTTGTTAAAGTATTAAAATTTTAGGAACTGATTCTTTCTGGTTCATATCAAATCTTAATTCACTTTCTCTTATGATCGCAAACAGATATAAAGAAAAACAAATTATTCATGATTTGTGGAAAAAGCAAAGATATCAGAATACCAAAACAGCACTGCAATACCCAATATATATATATATATATATATATATATATATATATATATATATATATATATATATATATATATATATATATATATTTCGGAGAAAATAAATTGAATTCCAGTCAAAATTTGTTCTAATATCTATCGCTGAGAATAAGCTTTATAGTGAAATAGGTAACAAAAAATCTTATAAATGCTTCATATCTCGAAAAAAAAATATATATATATATATATATGTATTTTCGGGAAAACCGAAATTAATCCCGCATTAAAATTAACTATTATAGAAAATTATATAACCAAATAGTTAAAAATTTGTAAAATTTTCTGATGAATCATTATCTGTAAAATTATTTCTCAATGTGTGCTTATTCCCATGCTAATATACAACATTATCCTAAACATTCCCGGTCTTAGTTAAAATAATTAATCTTGTATTAACATATCCGTTCCCTCTTTTGTATCGAATTAAACTGAATCACAATATTTTTCTTTAGCAAAAACTGTTCCTTTTTCACAATTATTTTGTTATCAATCGTATTACATCCCAACACGCCCAATTTTTAATAGTTCAAGTATCTCAACAAAATTCTAAAAAAACCTCTTTTGATTCGAGTTGGTTTCATTCTAACTGGACGACCTTAGGCTATGTTACTCCTCTCCAAGTTCCTAATATACATTCCTCTCTAAATATCCAATTCACATCACTCAATTTCCTTCATGATATGCTTGATTTTCTCCTATGCTGCCAATTATTTGTTATTCGATTACTGCTCTTGTGAATAAAGAAATTAATACAAATCTGTCCCATCCACAGCTCAACAAAACAGCAAGCCTTCCAAAACACGTATTGCGAATTTCCAAAAAATTTGAAATTGAAAAATCAAACATATATATGTGACAAGAATTGCTCCAAACTTTGGAAAATTAGTTATATGAAACGAAAATCATTCTATTAAGCTCAACTGTGGTACTGAAAAGATGAAAAGAAGTTCGGGTAATTTTTGAAAAAGAGAAAAAGGAGGCACTTTAAGCTTATGTTCGCAATTGCTTGCATATCAAATTAATCGGTGCATCCTCTCACTTGAATTTTGCGACCAGTTCTGAGCATAAGTAGCGGCAATGGTTTACATTCTGGCACTACATCACATCAGTCAAGTGCGAAAAATCTTTTTCAACTGATTTTAGATTCCATTCCAATCGAATTTGTACTTCAAATTGGTTATTCGTTACATGAATACAGGTTAAAATTTGCATTTTGTAAGCATTCTTCGTGCTATGAACGAGTTGTAATGCAATATCGATGCGTAAAAATGTTCACATCTCAATTGATACTCGGGCACAAACCGATAAACATGCGATCCATTTCGAATAATATCTAAAACGAATTTATTTTAAACTATTAAAACTATTATATATGCTGTTGTATAAAACTGAAAAGATTAACCATCAAAAATTACGGTGTATCATATTTTAGTCGTTTGAACAAACATTTTTTGCTTTGAAAAATATGATCTTTGACAAGCAATTATTATTAAATCTTTTCAATGTCCTCTGGAAATTGATCGTATATACTTGATTATCTACCTAGCAATTTCTCCTTGATGATTGATAAATAACGAAGAAATTCGGCGAGATTGTGAACATTCTTTCGCTGAAAATTCTTGAGAATATTTAAAGAAAATGCCATCAATCTTTCATTTTTTGATATACAGCATTAATTAGGGAAATACCATCTTCTCCTTTGACCATAACAATCATTTTTTACAAAATCGGTATAATTTGTCCATCTGAGATTGAGAAATTTGAAAATTTATCGGCATATTGCATGACTAATGAACTATTGAAATGTTTTTCATAATAAACTCGTATAGTGAAGAAATATTATTAATCCTTCTAAACAATAAAAACTTACCGGAGTATAGCATATCAGTTGATTAAGTGGCATTTGGGAATTCTCTTCAGGACACAATAATATAACATTTTCATAACACAGAGAGCAAAACGCCATAAACGAAACGGTGAAGCGAGTCAGCATCAATGAGGAAGGAATTTTTATTTGCAGCTTTGAGTCCTACAGAATAAAATCCCTTTCCTTTTAATTCAACATCTTACTATATGAGGATAAGTTATGCCTCTTTTTAACAATTGTTCTACTTTCGGTGAGTTTTTTGAACAGCGTTCTTAATTTCAAAAGTTTTTTTTGTTCCAATCAAAAAATCTGGTTATTAACTAGTTCGTGTCATAGACAACAAAAAAATTAGTTAAATAATACAATTCAATCAAAAATTTCTAACAGAAAAGAAATCATAAGAATTACAAAAAGAAGATTTCTTGAAACAAAATATTTTTCTTTCCTACAATGCATAATCAACTAGCGTAACCTGATGATTCGATGCATGAAGAAACATTTCTTCAAGGAGTATTATCCAGTCTAATTGAGATTTGAGTACAAATGAACTGATTTCAAATATTGACTTGCTCTGCGGCGCTGTTCTCACTCTTTTAAGGGTCGCATATGACGTATCAATAGAACAGATATCTCGGATTTCCTAAAAGTCATTTATTTTTATTTTTTGATAATAAAAAAGTATCTAAATTACCTTTCATCAAACACTGAATTCGAGTAAGACCAAAAGCATCTAAAAAAAGATACAGAGATGCTGAAATTGAATTAAACATTGAATTGCTTCATTAAACACTAGAAATTTAAACAATCAGAAATCAATAATATTTGAACTCTACCAGGGAAGCACATTTCAACAATGCCAAAGTTTTCGGTTCTAAGAATAACGTATGTTTTATGCCCATTCCTGATGGTGCATCTCCCATTTTCAGCATCTCTTCCAAATTGTGTTTGTTAATGCAGAAATCATCAATCCATTGACAACAATCACAAATCCAGCAAGGTGATATGTTAAATATCTGCTCTGCTGCAGCATAAACTCCTTTCATAATATTGCAAATTATCTGAAAAAGCTTATTTTTGAAAGAGAATCATTTGAAAAAAGAAAAATGCCTTCAAAATTACAGGTGTCCAAGATTATTTACATAGACCATGTTACTGCTCAGTACAACTCGAAAACTCTATTTTTTTATCAGATTACTATCTTCAACTTACCATATTTTCAATCAAAATCTGCGCCTCCTGAGTAGTGATATTTCGCAGTCCTTCGATAAAACCACCAAGTTTCGAAAACTTCCATGGATTGGGTCTAGGAACATGAGTAGATTTTGACAATATTTCAAAATTTATAATAGGACTCTTAAAATAGTTAAAATGTGAAGAAATTTCACCCATTTTGATTGTGTTTATTGTGGTGAATTACCTTTTAAGGAGGGTAAAAGAAGCTGAAAAAAGTTCGGCAGCAAATTTTTCAAATTTTGATGTAGTCATCATCTGCTCATAAATTCCTGCTGCTTGTATTTTCTTCTGCTCAATAAAATCTTTCAAATCATTCTGAAATGAGTAAAACAAAAATAAAAACGGGTAGTGAAGAATGAACCTGCTTAAACGTTGCGAAAAATAAATGAACCATTTTTCTAGAAAAATTAATTAAAAAATACCTCAACTTTGCCAAAAGTAGAGATGTTAAACCAAATCATTTGCATTTGATGCTGCACAAAAAATTTCGAACATCCCAACAAAATCTGGAAGTAAAAAAGTTGGTATATAAATATTTTTAGTAGTTAAATAAAAAAGAACTTTCACAACACAAGAACCTTTCGATAGGACGTAGATAATTCTGTTTCCTCTTTACACTGTTCGCACGGTGTGTACCTCGCGCATAACACGTAAACCTGAAGTAAGTAATATCGTTCGGAGTTTTATGTAATTATAAAGGATTGTATTCTTGTTTAACAAAACTTTCTGAAAATTGAACAAGTACAGCGAGCAGAAAATCGAAAATTTGCAACATCAAATGAATCTGACAGCAACCTCAGAATTGCCTGGTTTACTGCAGGAAGGTTTTATGACGTGAACCTCTTCGAAACACATCAAAAGACGGCTCAACAATGTTACAGTATCATTAAGAAATGATGTGTACATTTTTACGATGAATGTACCATTAGTTTGAAGTAATGATAATGATATATCAATCTCTTTTTGTAATAATGGAAAGATGATGCGTTCTTGTTCTGCTGGATTGTCCTGAAAAGATGATTATCCATAGTTGGCAAAAAAAATTCTTAAAAATTCAAAATTCGAAAATAATACTTCGGTGCATCTCTCAACTCTTTAAGAAATCCAAATTTAGTAATGATTTTAAAGAATGAAGAATTCTGATCAACCAATTTATTCAACAAGTTTCGGATAAAAAAGTTATAAAAAAACATGATTCAAACAAAACGAGTACGTAGCGTTAGCATATCCTTTCATGTTTGCAAAGCTCTTAAAATAATTTTGATGAAAAGCAAGAAAAATCACCTGACAATAAACGCTTCCATCTGCAGTTATCAAAGAGAATTTGCCTACTTTTTCAACAATACTGTTGATATATTCGTCAGTCCATTTTAGTATATCACCACTGTCATCAGGACCAAAAAACCAGTTTGAATATGTGCTTGTGATCAACTCATCATCCAGAAACATGTCAAATGGTGAATTCCATTCATAATGAGGATTTAAACTTAAAATTTAAATTTCAGATTTCCATTATGTAATACAATCTGCTCAGCAATTTCAGGACAGATCGGCTTCTAAGACTTTCGTCCTCAACTTATTATCATTCCCTTCCTCAATTCCTCATTTTTCTTTCTTCTTTATATTCTTCCTTTATCTTAAAGAATTTATTTCAAATTTCTGGTATGGAATAAAAATGTCAGATGAAATAAGTCTATAAAACTTTCCAAAACATTTGTTTTGCTACGTTTTTTCATTTTTAAGGACTAGTTTTCACCTTCAAATATATGTCTGAATAAATATATACAAGGATTTAAAACAGAAAAACATACCTATTTGCGTACCACTGCCAAGACAGCTTATTTTTTTGTAATTTTAAATAAACATTAAGAGCCGAAATGAAAGCACCAGGTGATTCACATAAGTGAAAACTTCTGAAACATAATCACGTTACCATGTTGAAAATCAAGTTTTTCCAGAGCTGCTTAAAACCAATATTCCAGCTACTTTTCTGCACATCTTTCACTTCACTGTCCCTTCTGATATATTATTTATCGAAAGAAAGGCACTTCACCTGACAATGTGTTTTGTATGATTTGATGGAAAGCAAATATGAGAGAAGCGGATTAAGATTTCGTAAAATTTGAAGAAAGCTTGAGTACTGTATTCCATATTAAAAGCACATTTTGCGCGTTCACGAATAAAAGAACGTAATGGATGTGTAAATGAAGTATGTCTTCGCCAATCATTTAAGTGATCATTCGGGATCATTTCCTAAATATAATAAGTAAGACATCTTTTTTTATGGGAAGAAATCTTCGAGGCTTTTCATAAGATCGAGATTTTAAATTTCTAAAATTTTTAAGAGAAAACTGAAATTAAGCTTCATTAATGCTCAGAAAAATCTGATCGTTAAATATAATTTCATGAAGAAATCATTACCTTTAACTCATTCAAACAGCTGGATAGATCGCATGATTGAGATGTTAATTCCTCATCCGAAATATTCTTGGAAGACTCATCGACAGTTAAAGGTTTCAACTTCACATGCTTGGAAAATAATGAAGCCACCACCTGCTCATAAATTGATTTCAACTGTTCTATTCCAGCCATATAAATCGCGCTATTATACCGCTTTATAATTCTTCACACATTTCGTAACGTCCACACAAATCCTCGTTCATGCGTCAAAAATCTTTGGAGTGGAAACAAAAGCAATGTCCAATGAAACTTGTACAGGAACTCAAAAATCAACTTGCAAAATTACATCCTAAAAATACTCAAGAAAAAGTTCATTATAATCTCCAATTGTACTTCTAAGAAGCATTTGAAAATAATTATAACTTCAAACCTAGTGATCGTAATCTCATTTTCTTATAAATTTATCATAAGAAATTGATGTTTTCTCTCCACTTCGCTTGATCCATCAAGAACTACTTGAAATCACCACGAAATGTTTAAGTTCTATAAGTTTTATTAATAAAATAAAATACCTGATAGATTACATGCAAGGTTGCAAAAATAAACAAAATATTCGTTTTTATTAACAAGAAAATTGTAAAACTGTGAAACAGTGGAATTTCAACAATACAATGAGAAATTTAAGCAACAAAATAACACCAGATGAAAAAATATCTTTACGAAGTTGCTAATAGCTAGAACTTAATAAGATATTTGAGTCCAAAAAAAAAATCCATCACCAATAATTTGGCAAGAAAATCAACAAAGAATATAAAAAATTTCTAAAAAATAATATTTAGAAAATAATTCATGCAAGCGAGTTTTTGAGCGCAATTATGGCTTCATTAAGATGCTTTGATTCTGCCAATAGCGACGCTATCTGAAAATTTTATTTCGAAAGTAGTTGTAATAATTTGTAATTAAAAAAAATTTTTTCCGTTAAAGGTACCAATCTACTTCATTTTCAAGAACAAATACGAAAAACAATTAAACCAAAAAATCTTATAATGATCTTACTAATAATGGATAATTTTTAATGAAAATTCTATAAATAGAAAGTTAAAACAACTCATTAAACACTAAACAATTTTGTCAAATATTTCACAATCTAAAATAAGCAAATACCTTTTCCGCATTATTATTACGTATTCCGAGAGGCACTTTACTGTAAGACGGATTAGACATTGTTTCTTCCAATTTCTGCAATTGAGCCATCAGTTTTTCCTCTCTGTCCGTCAATTTCGTAATTTCCTTAGGAACGTCGATTATATCCTAAAATGCCATAGCAATCATCACATCGATTTGAACAATAACTATGAATTCCTTCTATTGTGGATACATTACGAAAGATTAGATGAGTAAGACAATTATTTAAAAAGTGAAGGAACCAAAACCTTCAGCAAAAGTGAAATCTTACAAGTTGCCGAAACAACAACTTGCACAGAGTCTGATGGCATTTGCTGTATCTTATTCGCAGTTAGCAAGGAAACCTGAAAAGATGTGATGAATGAATAATTTTATGTGACCTGAAGTTTTATTCATTTCCCAATTTTTTTTTTTTTTAAGACTAAAATTTAGATTACTTTAATTTGTTCGCATTCAATAACTAGTGGAAAATTGGCAAAAAAGATATAAAAGAATGAGTGCGAGTAAAAAAGCAAACCTTAGACGAGGAAGTCAAAGTAGTTATTAATGGTATAAGATCCTCCATTTCTATCACTTCCGAGCTATTTTCGAAAATGATATAAACTGAAATAGCTAATTTGACAAATCAGTAATCTGTGAAAATATTAAATATAAAATAAGCTGGAAAATATGAATGAATTGGATTTAGATATTAAATGAATCTAAACATAAAAATATTTATTCATCCAAAGAAACTCACGTTCAGTTTTACTTTTAGCTGTTAGCCCATAATCAGAACGAAGAGAGCGAACAGTTTTCACGATATGCATTGCGTGTGCTACTCGATTTTCCAATGCTTCATCTCGGAATGTATACTGCAGAAGTAAATATATTATGAAAAGCTATTGCTTTATTCAAAAATGGAAAAGAATTTTCAAAGAAAAAAACCTGTTCTGCTTCCGGATATGGCGCAACACAGAGGCTTTCTGGCTGCTCCTTCGATGCACGTGGCGGTAATCGCTGCCAAAGCTCTTCAGTAATGAAAGGCATGAACGGTGATAAAAGCCGCAATCCTGTTTCAAGACATTCAAAGAGCACTTTTCGGGCAACCATTGCACCATTAGGATTCTCTGTACATTAATAACTTATATAAATGAATTAAGTGCAAAATGAAAAGGGGTTAGTATAAAGGAAGTTGATGATCTTAACAAAAAAATAGTGCGGAAAAAGGAAGACATGACATACAAAATTTTTCAAAAAAAAATTACAAAACAGTTAACATATTTGAAATGCTATATTTCCTGAAGGAAATATTGAGAGTACTGACCACCATCAGCAAACATCGGTTTGCATCCTTCGATATATATATCACAAAAATCATATTGCCAAAAATTATATAGGACAGTTGTGACGCGACTAAAATGATAACTAGACATTCCATTATTGGATGATTCAACAGCATAAGATAGTCGTGACAAGATCCAACGATCCAAAATACTAATCTTTTCTGGCAACTAAAAAGAACTTGAATTTTTTTCCTGTCACACCGCCCAAAAATATTAACAACATGTCAAACTACCTTTTAGACCCATATTTTTATCGAAAATAAGTTTGCAAGCTCCAATTTTTAATATAATATTTCTAATCTCTGTTTCTATATATTAAAACTTCAGATATTGAGAAAAACTAACACAAAATTTTTCCGCAGGTACAAAATTGCTGCGAAGCTGCATCAGCGTAAATCTCGATGCTTGCCAAATTTTATTACAAAAGAACCTGTATCCTTGAATACGAAGCACATCAAGATTAATATCCCGACTTTGACTAGTATAATTAATTAGAGCAAATCGTAATGCATCAGTACCACACTCTGGAATGCCATTCGGATAATCACGTGCTTGTCCTTCTTTCGCTGTTTTCAGTTCTCTGTAATGATACTAAAATATATTAACGTAAAAAGAGCATCTAACTTTTGTGTTATTCCTTTAAACTAAACAAGTTACTCCGTTATTAACTAATCGACAATAGAATCGAGCACTATGTAACATAAAGTTCTTACTTTCAAAAGTTTTCAAGAACGTAAGTTCTTACGTTATACAAGATAAAATTCAGAACAACATGCATATTTCTAATATAAAAGTCGAATGATGACCCTTTGATGAGCAAAAACATGTTCTATGATTAGCCCTCATCTATTTTTAATCTAAAATGTTTACTTTGGATCAAGATTTCCGGATTCCAATATTTTGTTGAGCTGCGTCAATGATACGCCATGTATCACATTCAGTGGATCGATTACATTACCTAACGATTTGCTCATTTTACGTCCATGAGCATCTCGAATCATAGCATGCAAATAAACCTAAAAAAGAAAAAAAGAAAGAAATAATATTATAAAAAGAATTCTTTACATAAACATTCTAACCTCCAAGAAATTTAACCGCTAAGAAATCTCTAGGAAAATCGCTACTTTTTCATTTTCTTTTAATCTAGCCCAAAAATGCATGTTTTCGTCATTCTCTGTTTTACTTAAAGCTTCTTCATTGATACTCGAAGTTAATAAACTAACTTCTTGAAACGGTAATTTTCCAGTAAGCTCTTGCGACATAAATACCATTCGCGCTACCCAGAAGAAAAGTATGTCATGTCCAGTTTCCAGAAGTGTACCCGGGAAAAATTTATTCAAATCAGCAGTTTTTTCAGGCCACCCGAAAATCTCAAACGGCCACATTCCAGACGAAAACCAGGTATCCAGAACATCGTCATCTGTAAACTATCTTATTACTCGCTTAAATAAAACAAACATCGATCTACTGGACAACCAGACAAGGACGATAGACAAGAAATGACACACACTTTTGAAAATGAAGTACAATTTTGAAGAAATTATTACGAAAATACCATAGGAAATTGACTCATTCATTTATCTAAAAAAAGGACATGAAAGCTACCTCTTTTCACAGAAACTTTCGCCTCCGAAATGTCAAACTTTCGAGCAGCCTTTTTCACTGCTTCAGCCTCATTTTGTGCACTCACCCAATAATCATTGTTATCAGAAGTTCCAGCAGGAATTTTTGGGTCATCGACGCTGATAAAGTAAGCGGGTATGCGATGACCCCACCACAGTTGTCGCGAAATGCACCAGTCTCTGAAATATTACAGAGTGATTATGAATATATAAGAAAGTCCAGATGATAGATTTCATTTTATATTATGACATTTTGCATACTTCAAGGCATTGTTAAAAAATTTTTCACAATACAGTAAAGTATAGAACAGAAAAATTTCTATTTTAAATATGAGATACATCCAAAGTAAATCTATATTCTGTATTTTTTCGATACTTTGTAATAAACCAAAAAAATTATATGTACCTGATATTTTCTAACCATTTCCGCCAAGTTGCAACGTGAAAATCTGGTATAATTTTTAAATGGCCTTTTTCTACAGCTTCAATGGCTCGCTGTGCCATATGGTTACATCTTACATACCACTGTGATTTCAAAATCGGCTCAACAATATCTTTGGAACGACTAAAAATTTTTGAAATTCCAATGAGAAAAGTTTTCAAATTATTCAATAGATAAGTATGTCAAAAGGAATTCTGCTGATGTAAAATTATCATCCGTTAAAAGATTACCTGCATAAAGGAACAACCATTGGATTATCACTTTTCCCTCTGAAAAGACCCTTTTTTTTGAGCGCTTCTAGCACAGCGTCCCTTGCCTCAAATCGTTTCATGTTCTAAAGCACATAAATAGAAAATAACAACAATATGTGAATTCCATGAATTTTTGGTATATTTTCACGAATAAAAGATAGAAGAAAAACCTTGAATTCGCCACACTGTTCACTCATATTGCCATCATCTGTGAAACAAGTAATGAATGCTAAATTGTGACGAACTCCTACTTCGTAATCGTTATGATCATGAGCAGGAGTTATTTTCACTGCTCCTAAACATTTCAGTTTCAGTCGTGATTCGCAATTCATCCTTCACAACAAAATGGTAAAAATGAACATTACATAAGATTTTTAAACAATTATTAGAAGCAATGAGAAAAATTCTCCTTATCAAAAAAATATAAAAACAGTATAGATCTCGATTATGATAGACATATTTGAGGGTTCATTCAAGTCGAAATATTTCCTGATACAAATTATAGTTAATGAATCAAGTAAATCGACTAAAAAGTATGTAAAAATTAAAAATACCTGTTCCAAATTCCATATCAACGAACGAATCCGCGACAATTGGAAGTTTTCTTTGAAGAAATGGATGTATGCAATTCTAGAACAGATTAGATATTTGAATCACAGAACTATGAGTACTGTGATTTTTTTTTTTTTTTTTCATTGTTGAACTTCGAGTAATTGCAAACTCTTTCTTTGATTTTTGGAGTTTTTTAAATTTTAGTGTATTAATATAATGAAACAATGTGAAAATTCGTGCGAAAGTGCGTAGCGTTTCCAAAAGAAAAAAAAAAACGCAATATGCTTTCAGTGCTTAGTGAATTCATAAGCTTAATCGCTAATTCGCAATGTAAAAATCGAAAGAACCTTGCCAATAAGATGTTTGTATCGGTTATCTTCTGGATGTACAGCAACAGCGCTATCACCTAACATAGTTTCAATTCGAGTAGTTGCTACCACGACTTCTTCATCTAAATGAGATAATGTTTGAAAATTCTATATATACATAAAGTAATATGAATTAAGATTTTTGGAAAAAAAAAAACAAGTTTCAGCACGTTTTGCTGAAATTATATAGTACCTGAATTTTCAATTTGATAAGCAAAAGATATCAGCACACCAAACTCAATTTTTTTCAAATATCCAGGAACAGATAGTAATGTACGCCCGCTTAACTCCATTTTGTCTACCTAAAATTTAAATAACCTAAAACATCACAATAAGGTGCGAAACAATATAACTTAAGAGAAATGCATTATTTCACAAACAGTTAACAGTTTCAATAGCATGTAATGATTACATCACTATGTAATTATGGCAAAATTTTCGTTGCAATTGTTCATAAATTATTCTATTTTTTCTGTAATAATATAATCACCGAGAAAAATATGTCAAAGTCAATGTAAGAGTCTTACGTTTCAGTCAGCAATTTGTAATATAATTTAAAATATAAATTCTCGCACTTTTTATGATGAGTGTTTAGAATATTAGGATAAGTGATGTGAGAAAGTGTGAGAAACCTCAATATCAGAAATAGCGGATCTCAGGATGCAGCACCAATTTACCAGTCTATTACTTCGATATATGATACCTTTTTCATGCATTACTATAAAGGCATGTGTTACAGCACGTGTAATTTTTGGATCCATCATGAAACAAGCTCGATCCCAGTCAACTCCTGCACCGATTTTTCGTAACTGATCATAAATTACTTCTCCTTTTCTATAACGGTTGAATAAAAAAAAAATTATGACTTTTCTAAAAAAATTTAAAAAAAAATTGACTTTCTCACAAAGACTTATGGTTCAATCGAAAATTCAAAATTCACTGTAAAAAAATTAAATTGTAATTATGAATTATTGTAGAATATTTATAGAAGATGAAGACTGATATGTGTGGAAGTAACTAAATTTAGTACTTCGTAAGCAGTCGCTAAAGATTTCACATGCAGTTGCTAATCGTAACATTCTTTTACGTGGTATCGAGAAAAAAAAAAAAAAAACCTACTCATTCTTCCATTTCCATACCTCTTCTACAAATTTCTCGCGACCTAGATCATGCCTTGTTAAACCCAGTTCACGTTTTAAACGTTTTTCCACTACAACCTGAGTAGCGATTCCAGCATGATCACAGCCCGGATTAAACAAAACTGTTTTACCCTTCATCCGATGCCTTAAAAAATAATGAAATAACATAGATTCGAATTAATTATACATAACATGCAACAGAAAGTTAGATCTCACTTACTAAAAATGCAAAAACTACAAAAAAATATCAACCAAAATAAAAATGATATGATATCAATCAATGTCTAATAGGATAGATCTATTTCATAAATATATTAATTATCATCCGCAAGTCCAGGATTTTATCCATATATTGAATAAAACTTCTGCGTTCGAAATAAATTTTTTCTATAATTACCATCTACACATAGCATCCTCCACGGAAGTGGCCAAAGCATGTCCCAAGTGCAATGTCCCAGTGACGTTCGGTGGTGGAATGACCAGGGTGAAAATTCCCTTCGGATTCGGCTTACTGCAATAAATCTTTTTATGATTCTGAATAAAAATTTCAGAATTCTGAAAAATAATTCCAAAGACAAGCATTCATTAGTATTTATTATACATGTTTGGAATCAATCATACTATGAAAGAATTATTCAATGGAACGCTTAATGGATGACACTGTAAAACTTTTTCATGAGGCTATTTATATATATTTGATGTGCCATTGTAACAAAGGAATACAGAATGATTGCCAGTCCTGACTGGGATCTATATAATGGAATTTAATTGATATTCAGTTAGTTCTATTTCAATGGACATTTATCAAGAATGTAGTACTTAAAAAGCAAATAAGCTCTTTAACATCATTTTAACGGTGATTAGCAAACCTTAAATCACGTTTATACTCAGGCCGAAAAAAACCTGACTGTTCCCACCACTCATACCAAGCTGCTTCTACGTATTTTGGGCTATAAGCACTCGGCAATTCAACAACAGTGTTCTTCTTTTCACCGGATTTTGTATTAGCAGTATATTCACAAATCTCTCTCTTCCTTGCTTCTGCTGTCTGAAAAAACTGAAAAGTTGGAAGACTTATAAATAAAATAAATAGGAAATCTCAAAATTAAATTGGAAGAACTGCAGAAATTACAATCATATTAAATGAATCTCACCGGTTGTTTTGTTTGATTTGCTTTTACTTCCGCCTTCTTCACTTTTTCATAAAATTTTGCTAGTTTCGCTGCTTTCGCTGCCTCTTTTTTCAGCTCTTTTGCTGTTTTTGGCTTTCCCGATGCCAAAACATCATTTACTTGAACAGCCCCGGTCTCAATAGCATTCGACATTACCTCAACTATAAATCAAATACTTTATATCATGAGTTTTGAGTCGTCCTCCTGATATCAAATTACGATACTCATAGCAAGATCAAAATATGAACATTCATCATGAAACAGTTTCTTATTAAGTGATCCAATATGGAATTAATAATCATAACTAATGGTATCAATATTGTGAATTTTTATAACTAATATTTAGTGCACACATGTATCAAATGAAATAACTGATCCACGTTGAACTAGAACCTGCTTTCAAAAAGAACGCATTAAAAAAAAACTTTGCATAACTCTAAAACTAACTACATACAACGTACTTCCACGCTGCAGTGCGGTTGAATTTTGGGTAAGACCAGATCTAATAATGCTATCAGAATAAAATTTGGATAGAAACGATCTGGCTGTTTACTAAAAATCAACACAACTAACAATAAAACCCACCAACTTTTATTGTACGAAGTGGATATGATGATTTAATAATACATTAATAAGAAAAAAAAAAAAAAAAAAACAGACAAACATTCAAGAATTAACAGTAACAGATTAGAAACATTTTCCACTGCATTAAAACGTTTATAAAATAAAATGTACACAAATAAAACTATTTTTTTTTAAAACGTTTATAAAGTGCGCACTATGAGTAATTACTAACATATATTTCCGAGTAACCGCAAAATAATTATCTTATGTAACCGGAAGCTTAGTATGTGAAACAGCTCTTCCTTTAACTTGAACTTGGATAGATATTCACTTTTTATGTTAATTGAAATGATGAAAAGCATCATTCAGAAACAACATAAAATGTACACAAATAAAACTATTTTCTGAGAAAAGATGCTTCACATCGATCATTATGAGACGAACTTTAATGATCTCTCATAATAATTCACCAGTTTCTGAAATTATGCAGAATCACTGTGAGAGCATTTGTAAGATAATTATGCAATTAAGGAATAATTATTTGATATTAGCATCTTAGACTTATCCTTTGATGTTTATTTCATAAACGATTACACATAATTTTACTGTGTCTTGAAAATAATCAGCATTTTTTTTTTTTTTTTTTTTTAACCACAAGTTTTGAATCAGGCAGCTATCAATTTCGTCGATATTGATGTTCAAAGATATAAGGGAATTACCTTCGGACATTTGTTGATCAAGATCCGAGTTGGTATAAGATCATGATGTCCGTCTTCAAAACGCACTACTGCCAGGATTTCATTATCCTCTTTTTTGACACCAAGAATGCAATCAACTTTAGTACGTTTTGATTTTATTTCTTCACTGTCATCACCGCCACTTTCTGAAGCATATCAAAAAGTAGAAGAAACAATCATATAGCAGAGAAGCCTTAATATATTAACCTTCAGAATATAATTCCTTTTTGATTTCATTTGTTTTCCTTTTTAGGGATTTCGGTGGTTCCTCTTCATCAACACTTGGACCACTTTCCTGAAGATCCATTGTTAGAGAGAAACAAAGAGAGAGAAAAAGTGAAAAAAGGAATAAAATAAACAAAACTGCCAAAATCTCGTCAGCTCAAGAAAAATAAAAACATTTCTAAGAGAAAATAGGAGTAACCTCTGTCACTGGTCTACTTCGTAGCAGATATTTCTTTGCACTTTTTTGCAGACTTTCCTCATATTCCCGAATCGCTTCAGGAGCAGATTTCTTAAATATCTTTATTGTATTGAAATTTAAAAAAAAAATCGTGTTTTAAATTTTAAAAAATTTTACCGTGAAATTAATTCGCCTCATCGTATGAGTGACTTTCGCGATTCTTTTGTGATTGCGATTTAGGCAAAGTCTTTCAGTAGATACAAAGAATCTTTCCAACAGGTTGAAATATTATCAATAATTGGTGGAATGCATATCAATTTAACATAAATTATGAATGAAGTTATTTCTAGTAACAAATGTGCAAGTAAGGAAAGAAATAGATGGATAAAAATTGAAGAACTTACACAATTTTCCGCTGATTCCCATGTATTTTCGTTCTCATTGTCATATCCTGCCCATTTGATTAAATATTCGATTCTTTTTTTTCGTCGATTATATCGTTTATCAAGAATCTTTTCTACCACATATTCTTCGTCTTCGTCATCTTCGTCTTTGTCATCTTCTTTCTCATCATCACTGTCTTCATCAACAACATCACTACTATTTTCTGAATTTCCGTTTTCCTTATCATTATCTACTGCCATTTCCTCTTGATTTTCATCCTTGTTATCATTCTGCAATTTCTCGTAGAAACTAAACAGGCAAAGAAAATCAGCAAAATCATAAATGTAAAGCAAACAATATGATTAACAAAAAATGGAGAATCGACAATATATTTAAATTAAACAAAAAGCACGATTGAAGCAATACCCTAATATGAAGCAATCAGCACTTGAAAAATATGCAGCATTTCTTTGTTTTGATTTTTTACTTTCTTCTTTCGTTCTTACTTTTCATCATACAAATCGAATATCGAATATGCATTATATACTTGATACTTCAATTTATTTCAGCAAAAATCAAGATAATAATAAACGTACTTTCTTTTTTTCATTCATTAAAATAGCTTCTGTTTCCTCAGAAGTATTAATTTTCAGTTCAGGCTGTTTCGTCTCGTTATTATTTTCTGTATTCTAAAAAATAATGAAGCAGTTGTTCTCATTACTAATATTCTTAATTTCTAAACGAGAATTTTTCAGCTGAATATGAAAAAAAATTGACAAATATGAAATCAGCAATGAATATGTCCAAATGTCAAAACTTGAGGTCGAAAAAATTTCACAATGCAATAAAAATACAGTTATGAGAATTTAACAATAAAGAAAAAAGAAACAAATCAGATTTGAAAGCAATTTTCAACCTGTTATTTATACAGAGTTCTACAATTTCACCAGTCGGTTGATAAAATTTTAACCTTCAAAAAATTTATACTGCTTTGTGAAGTACAACATGAAAAAAAAATCTTGTAAGAGTTAATGTTTATTGACCTTCGAGTGTCAAGTGTGAGCTACAGTTTAAGTGAATGACGAAAAAAAAAAAAGAAAAACCTCTTCGTTATTATCAATCAATTCACGACTGTTGCCAACAACAACGCTTGCATTGTTAATAATCCTGGCTTCTAAATTTCAATTATTAATGCTACTAATCTTGATGAAAAAGATACTGCCTCATTTAAACATATACACAATTTAACCTAAACAAATCTGAAATAAAACATACGATAAAATATTCATTCAACAAATCCTTTCATGAAATCATTATTTTAAAATAGAAGAAACAGATTGTATATACATAAGAATAATAGGAAATAACAGAAAATGTTCAATAAGGCTATTAGCGAATTGATTATGCTTGGTAAAGAGTAACTATTTTGGTAGATGATACGGTTCGTTCCACAAAAAAAGTTATTTTATCATTAGTGTAAAGTTCTTTATGCCATAACGATATTATTAAGAAAAAAGAAGCTGCATAAGTCATCTGCAATTTCTAACAAAATTATTTGTCATTTAAACTAAGATGCACGAATTTTCATGATATCATATATGCAGAACAGCTACATTATAATGCATTATAAAAAGTTAAGAAGGTAAGTCAATCCTGAAGCGATGGTGGAAAAGAACAATACAATATATAGAAATGCGCAGTTTTTGATTTTAGTTGTCAGAGAGGAAGTTAGCAGATTAATTACCACTGCAGATATCCAACCTTCAGTCGAACAAATTCCCAGAAAATGCCCTGCATGCACAACACGATCCGGCTCCAACAACTCGTCCAGCACATCGTCAAATGCAACGGCAGATTGATCCATTGGTAAGTCATTAGCATTATCGTCTTCCATGTTTCTCATATCCGTCATCTTCCCTGAACAAGAAATTGAGTTCCGAACATGTACAATAAAAACTAATGAATGCTTATCTTTCGAGTTATTTTTCAGAACTCTTCGAGTTAAAATCCACAGAATTTCTTATGCCTTTCATATCACTGTTGCGAAACACTTCGACCTTCTGATACCATCACAAATTAACCCACTTCAAATTTGCCTCTCCACATATTGCACTCAACTGGCCATCCTCTCATCCTAATCTTATCATCCCTTCACCACAATCCTCCACTCCCTCACCTAAATCACATCAATTCTTCTACAATATACCTTCTTCAACCAATATTAATCAGCATGGTTAGGACGGGATTTTCATTCCGTTGTGGCGTACTGTTGGTTTGCTGTTTGGTAGGAACATAGGAAGTTGGGTAAAGGAGAGGGAGATTCGGCTGGAGTTTTTTTAAGTTAAGGGTTTGGTTTATTTTGTCGAATATTTGTTATTTTATTGGAATTTCTGTTCGAAATCAATGATAAGTACAGTGAGATGTGCTGTAGCATAAATCACTAGGAATAAATTGATAGTCATGTGTCACAATAAAAAAGCAAAATACATTTAGGCCTCGTCTTTTTAATTCTTCATAAATTGGCTTTCATCTCCTATCATCTTTGCATCTATAATATTTCATGGTTTAATAGGAAGGATGACCAAAGTTAAGGCCCGCGACTTAAGAGGAAAAAAGAAGGAAGAGCTAACGAAACAGCTTGATGAACAGAAGACGGAACTTGCTTCACTTCAGGTTCATTTCTTGATTACGGCCCTATCTTGAAAGTCCTAGTCGAAACCATTTTCTGCTTATTCAAAATAATTGACCATTAACACTAAATTTTATTTTGAAAATTAACATTTTGGATGGTCCAGCATCCATTTTACATTCTTCTATTTATTATAAGATATGGAAAATGCATGTATTTTATTGTAGGTATCAAAAGTAGTCGGTGGAGGTGCTTCGAAACTTTCGAAGATTCGTACTGTCCGAAAGAATATCGCTCGCATTTTGACAGTTATTAATCAAACACAAAAGCAGGAATTGAGGAAATTCTACAAGGTTATTTTAGTAGTTTACATATTTTCTCTTGTTTCTTTGAGAATCTGTTTTTGTGGGCTACATTTTGATGCATTTAGTTTGTAGTATGAATCGTCAGTATATTTTTGAAATCGTAATTTATGTGACTGGATCAGTAAGAAAATCTGCCGGATCCTTGTTCCCCTAGATTATCATTTTATTTATCGTCAGTAGAATGAAACTAATTTTGAATTCGGATTCTAATCCTATTTTTCCCATTTGATGAATAATTTTTGTAATTATGGTATTTTTCAAAGTATGTAAAATGGTTAGATCCATTATTCTCCTTTTTTGACAAGATTATGAAAAATTTGCAGACGTTTAAACAATAACTGGTTTTAAATAACAATATGAGATGTAGTAGAATATTGTATGCTGTAGGTTTCAGCAGGACCAAATTTTCAAAAATACCTAACTTGCATAAAACTAGGATATAATCTCAACATGTATATTTTCAAATTAAATAATTGAAATTTAAGGGAAAACATTTCAAACCGTTAGATATACGACCAAAAAAAACACGAGCGATGCGTCGAGCACTGACTAAATACGAAATGAATTTGAAAACAAAGAAGCAACTTGCCAAACTTCGTAAGTATCCAATGAGAAAATATGCTGTAAAGGCATAACGTTGTCTTGTTCATTATTTTTAATTGTTTTAATAGTTTGTTGACTGAAAAGAATAAATATATTTTTATTATTTCACACATCCAATCATTCAAGTCACACTAATTAGCATGTGACTTATATATATGTGATGAGGTTTTCTGTTTCCACTTTTAAATGGATACATTAGCCAAACGCGAGCTTTCGATATACACATAAATGATCACTTTTATCGCATTGAAGGATATTTTAGTTGATATCGATTTTAATATATATGGGAACCAAATTTCACGTAATTTTTCGAGGAACAAATTAGAACGTGAAATCTTTTTATGGTCATGCCATGGAAGCCGTGAATATTTCTCAATTCGCAAAAGGACTATGCATTATTATGCACATTAATCATGACAGCCGAGAGAGCTTTCAAAAATCTCGTGCTGGTTCACGATTGAGTGAGTTCAACATAAAACGTTGAACTTTTATGAGAGGGTATGACTGCACGATTGTGGCGAAATTGTGGATATTCCTTTTTAAAACATTTTGAAGAGTCAGTTCTGTTTTTTGTTTCGATCATTGATGCATTCAGTTTATTTCAGACTTATTTCAATTGATTAGTAACATTTTCGGTAATAATATTTTGAATTGTCAGAATTCTCAAAAATACGCCTATGAAAATTATTCCTATTCTATATTCTTTATTCATTAATATCGTAGCTGAAAAAGTTTATACGTCTGCAACTTCAAAATGGATTTGATGACAGTTATCATCTGAGAGATGTTATAAGTAAGCACAACAATCAATTATGTTCAAGGTTGTTCTCTAGATAAGTTTTTTCTCCAAGTTGATTGACTAGAATTAGATCGATGGCATTGAGTTTCCCATCTGTAAATATCAAAGTTAGTGAATGCATCCGAAGACGTAAGGAGTTGATTGTTGATGACTTATTACATATGTTATGATATTACTGTGTTTTGGAGTTTTTTGAGTTTCATATTTTTTGAAATAGTTAAGGTCCTAAATAAGCATTTTTTGGATCTAAACTTTTGAATTAATGAGGATTTTGATTTGGTTCCTGTTCCAAATATACTTCATGATTTTTTTTTATTGAATTTTGCAAAAGTTGTCTTCCCATCCCACTCATTGAGTGCAAAAAAATCTTTATTAATATTTCTAAAGGATTTGTAAATTAATGTTGGCTAATGATGAGTATTAGTTTATTAACTAATTTCAAGTCGAATTTCTTAATTGTTTCCTGATATATTGAAAACTAGTTAGAAATTTGACGACGATATTTGATTGAATTTTTATTCATTTTATTTTAGCAAATCAAAATTTATCTACAAACTAAAAAAAATCCATTTAATCCTCCTGCTAAAATTATTAGTAACAATATCCATAATCTGAAGCTGCTGCTTCAGTGATTCAGAAAGTTTCAGAGAGAATAATTACGTGATTTAAAGAAGATGTAATAAGCATAGCAGTTTAACTTCTACAACTGGTGGTGCTGAAACCAGAAATGTGCAATTTGCTTATTATATGAACGAATATTGTGCACCATATTAGCGACGAGCAACATTAATTTTGGATTTTTGGAAGTTATTCAGGACGTTTCTGAATATTTTATCCAACATGAAATACAGATGGATTTCAGAAGTTCTCAAAGCAGACCTTCAGAAATATTCCGCAAATCTCGGATAGCACTAACAAAATACAGAAGACGCATATTAGCAGATGCCCTTCTCATCATCTCATTCCCTTTTTCCATTTTAGAGTATCTAAATGCGCAATAAACATCTTTAAGTTCGAAGTTTCTTTTCCCTGCAAATTAAACGCAAGCTTTTTAATCTGTTCAACTGGTTATCAGTGTGCCGAGCTATGAATGGTGTTTCAGCCTGGAATTATCTTGAAATTTTTTAAAATTTATTACTTAATCAACAAGACTGGACGAGACAAGACAATTCTGTTCGCGAGAAAAGTTGCTAATTACTTCTCATACAGAGATTCAGATTCTGGAAACTGATAACATATTCTATCAAAGATTCGAAATCAAGAAATAAAATGCCAAATATTATGAGCGTAGAATAATTAAGACGTGACAAAGCTCGGATATCATGATAAGTCATTTATTGAGAGAACAATTCCAACACTATTCTTTCAATTTTTATCACAGGTACTGATGAGATACTGCACCTGGACAATACAGGAGGCACTAATACGAATCATTCCTCTTCTTCCTCCATTTCCTCTTCTCCTTCATCTTCATCTTCATCTTCATCTTCTTCCACCTCTTCATCTTCCTCTTCCTCCTCTCCTTCTTCATCTCCCTCACTTTCATTTTCTTCCTCCTTTTCATCTTCAATTAGCTTCCCCATCTATAATTAAAATTGTTTGCTTCTATCCAAATTCTGCTGTTATATCATAGTGTTACAGTTCATTGTTCGTTATTCTTAGGAAAATAAAATGTTCAAGAGTAACCTTTTCCTCTCTTAAATTCTCTTTTTTCTCTTCCATTTCCTTCTCCGTTTTGATTTCTTTCATCTGAAAGCTCATGCTTGACATTAGGCATCTGAATTTTGCTATAATATTTGTGGTAATTCTGGTTCAAAATTTCTGCAATGCGTCAGTCTTTTTATCCCTTTCGTACTTGGAAGTTGCTGCTGAATTAAAAGCTGAAGCGAAAGAAGCAGAATGATTACTCAAACTTTTTATTTCTAAATATTGTTATTTGTGAAAATCTTTTTAGTTTTTAGAAAGAGTAAAAATTAGAAGTTTGTTTTGTTGCCATCAATAACAATGCTACTTTTGTTATTATCTCATACTCCTACATTTGCCTTCTGAATTCATTTTTTGTTCTATCAAATATTATGCTAGAGAATTTTCTAAACGAATTTTTAAATATTTTAAGCTTCCAAAATTTTTCAAAATTAAGAACAAACTTCACTATAAAGTCCAAATTGATCTTTCACTGCGAGATTTGTCCTACTAATTGATAATCAAAATGCCGCAATTTTTGTTAACAGTTCATGTCGAACTTTTTAAGAAAATGTTCTCATTAATAATCAGTTTAAATTTCAGGGCATTCAAATGTCTTTCTGACTTCTCTTTTTTCCTCGAATTTATGTTTGTGATGTCCAAATGAATCAGCAGCAGATGCCGAGCCAGGCGATCGAGTTTCCTCAAATTCATGCAGCGCTTGTTCATACTCCTCAATCCTGTTGTATATCAAATTCAGGTAAATGGAAGAAATTTGCTAGTTCAATTTTATCCAGAATGAATTAGAAGTCAGTCTGGATTTTTCAAAGTATTGTAAAAATTCGATGTTATAAGTCTAGATAAAAGAAAAAAAATTACTACTTTACTGGTTTCAGTAAAGTAGAAACGGCATTAACCATTCTTTTTTCCATCCTTGCTTTGTCAGTACATTTCTTGGTGTTCCAAAGCCTGTCATGCCTTTCTGAGATGCGAGCTTGTTGGTACCAGCCTGAAGTGGTACAATGCCTTCCGATTTGATTCTCAACGCTTCATCAATTTCTTTACCGCCCTAAAACTTTACTTCAGTGATCATCTTGGGATGACACGAAATAGATTCATTGAAAAAACTGATTTTGTCCACATCATAATCTCTGTAGCAAAATCTAAAATCAAAAATAAATAGTTCTCTACACAACCTTCTTTCACTGTTCATCCCACAGTTAATACTTTTAGCTATATTACAACTTGTTTTTGATTACTACATTCCCGCACTTTTCTAACAACTCAATGTTGCCATATGCACTTTTAAAATGTAAATATATAATAGTCTTAAAACAGTAAAAACCATATCAAATCTAGTTTAAGATTTTTCAGCGATAATAATAAAAGAAAATACCTTTGAATTTGGTAATATATCGCGAACTTTCAGAAAACCACCAGTACCTGATTGAGTAGCAAATTTGTTCTGTCCCGAATACCACGGTGTAAATGCAGTGCCTTTTCGTAAACTATCCTCCCTGTGGAAAAAAAAAAAAAAAAAAAGAACTATTCAGTTATCTGGCTAACTTTGCAAAATTTAATTTGTCGTGAAAAAATAATCCCTTTCATTTAATTTTGGTAACAATAAACTGAGCTGCAAATAAAATACTTTTTATAGAACTAACGTGAAGCCAAGTCCTTCGATTTCCATGGTAGCTTGTCGAACTGCACCAATACCGGGTGGTGTATTCATACCTTGCTGAGAAGCGAATATGTTGGTACCATACTGATAACATAATACACCATGTGTACGTCGATCTCGTGGTAAACGTCCTCTAATAATCGGTACCTGATTACGGTGAGAACCCATCGAACGCTGAAAAAATTTTAGCAGCTTAATTTGAGAAAATTTTATGTCAATTTGTTCGTATAAAATATTATAAAAGGACCTCTCCGGATTGTGTAGCCTTTCTGTAATCACCAGACTGCTTAGGTATGAGTTTTTCACCCTCTTTATCAAGAACTGTCTTCCAATCTTTTTTATATTCTACTTTTAGCACTTGGCTTCGTGATGCACCAATTGGTGTTAAGCCTGTAAATGGAATTATTGATCATAAAATTATTGAAGAAATATGATGCATGACTGAATTACGTAAATTTGCTTATTATAATTATAAGTTATGAATAAATTTGTCCAAGCATGTATTACAGCGAAGCAAAATGAATGATTTATGAACATTATCTTCAAGAGATAAACGAGAAGCTTTACATCAGTCAAGTTTCAAATTTATACCCTTTTGTGATGCATACTGATTAGTACCGTATTGCGCTCTCAACAATTCTTCACTTTTTCGATCAGGATTTATGAAGCTGAAACAGTCAGTTACTTTTTTTTTTTCACTCAGAAATTATTTTCTCTAACGAATCACAGACATTATCTTAATTATCTTCCATTATTACCTAAGTAATCATTTAAATTATGGTTTATATTTAATGACTTTTGAGTAATGAATTCTTTTTTGAACAATTTCATACTATTCCGATACATAGCAAGTTTGTATTTTTTAGGTATTTTATCTCTCAAAAAACATCCGTTTTTCTTTATTGCATTGATCTAAACTCAGAGTATGAAATTGATAAGGATCAGTAATTTTTCAAGTAATAAATTGAAACCCGAGGTGTTTGTCCTTGGTTATGTTCCATCGTGGCATACCAGGCGCAGTCATACCTTTTTGCGAATCAAATTTATTTGTAGCAGCTTGCATCGATAGGAAAGTATCACCGGCTCGAAGTTGTTCTAAATTCCACTTCCGCTTCGACGGCTCCTGCTCATTTTCTGTATTATCCTAGAATGAACATTTGGATCTTTGTTCGGTCAAGAATTATTATTTGCAGAAAATTTGATCTTGAATTTATAATTTTCAACTTTTTTAAACTTATTGTTTCATTTCTGAATTACGTTATGCTTAACTATCAGTTTTAT
Source organism: Onchocerca flexuosa (assembly GCA_002249935.1). Classification (NCBI taxonomy): domain Eukaryota; kingdom Metazoa; phylum Nematoda; class Chromadorea; order Rhabditida; family Onchocercidae; genus Onchocerca; species Onchocerca flexuosa. Next base: position 390,800 of record KZ269988.1, on the reverse strand, counting down.
TTTATCAATATTAATGTCCTGAATTTTGGTTATGAATTTGTGCATCAAATCGATTTCTTAGAATCTGAATCATATTTTAATACTCCACTATTCAAGTTCAAAAACATCCGAATGATCTCACTATTACTTACTCTCGTAATCTAGTTTTTTATGCTAAATGCCATATTCGAAAACTGGGTTGTTCTTTAATGTTTTATTATTTAGTACTGTAGAAATTATAAAAAGCAAATAAAAATAAAAAATTATCGGCAAGATTTTTCCATCAGAATTTCAAGAAGCAAGGCCAGAGTGTCGAATTGAATGGATGAAAGAATTTGGCCGTAATGTCGATCTTCGATCTTCGAAGTAAAGCACAAAATCATTCTCACAAAATTATTCTTTAAAAATTTCACTAATTGAACAATATTATCGGCAAAATGGATACGGAATTTGATATGCGTTTGATATTTAATCCCATCTGCTCAATGAATCATCCACTCATAAATATGTACTCCAAAAAGACAGGTTTGATAAAAGTTTGATAATGGCCCGAATCGAAAGATACTGATAGAATGTTGTGGTTTCAAACATTCATTGCTAAACAAGTTATAAGACTTTTAACTTCTGAGGAATGGCAAGGCAGGAAACAAGGCCAAACATAGGGCCAATCAGGAAGCCTCAGCAAAGATATGAACAAAACAGTTAAGGAATGTTCTTCAAAGTACATCTGTTATCAGAAAAGAATTTCAGACACAAATTTGTACTATCTGAAATAAGATAGACATAAATAGGCCCAACTAAGGAAAAAACCTTTGATAATGTGAAATTTGAAGGATTCAATAAAGGAACACTTGAAGGAAAGATTACAATAATGCGAGTAAAAGATGAATGCAAATGTTGAAAGCGAGGCCAAACATTTTTTTTATTTCTTTTATTTCTTGAAAGAAATAAAAGTTCAAGAAGAATGAAGTTCATGTAGAAAAAGGAACGACAGAGGCTGGAGCTTAAGAAGGTTTGCTAAAATTAAATTGATGCACAAAGAGGAGAAGAGATAAATAATGAGGGAATCTGGTGGATTGGATTCGAATGAGGAAAGATCGGAAACTGAAAATGATGCTATGGAAAAAATTGAAACGTATTATTGCAAATGCAATCAAATGATAACAACTCTACTTCATTAGTGATATATTTATTGCATTTTCTTGATCAGAATGAAACTGAAATCAATTCAATTTACCAATAAAAGGAAACAAAAAGGAAAATGAAAAGAAAGATATAGGCTGAATCCTTTAGATTACAAAGGGATGTGAGTCATTTGAACTTCAACGCGGAAAAGTGAAAAGTCGATGAAAAATATTGGAAATGAAACAGAAAAAGTTGGCCAAAGTTATGGATAAGATGAACTACCATGGCGAATCAAGCAGATAAATATAAAGCAGCAGTAATGTAATTCAATCCCGAAATAATCAACAACAATTTCAATCACTCTGAATGGTCACCACAGCATGTGCTCCACAAAAGAATTACAAAAATCTGTTGGGAAACAGGAAGTGGACAAGGAATACTCAAATTCGGTTAAAGCAATGCAAAAGAAGCTGATAATATTATCACAGATATGAGGCAGGCTGAGAAAGCTAAGCAGCAAACAAAATTGCTTCCATAATTCCACCTTAAGATGACATTCCTCATAGATGACGCCAGCCATCATGTGCGGAAGGGCTTTTATGACGAAGGATGAAATTAAAGACATAAAGTTGAACTATTTTTATAATTTAAATTATCGACGAAGATTATGATTAATACAATAAGGACTAATTTGTTCCTAAATAAATAGAACGAAAATAATCTTTGATTCAGAGAGCAGAATGATTTAATTACTAGTTGATAAGTTATAATAAAAAGCTGTAAAAAACAAAGAGAAATAATTGTCACTATAAAGTAATAATGATAATCGAAATGATAAAAATAAGTATCATATCAATATGATCATCGTAATTAAGAGATAATAAAACCAGCCTCCATAATGATTGCTTGAAATGCAGAAATATCAACAATTCCTGGACTGAAAGCACAAATATGCAGCTGAACCTCACCGGATTGAAGTTTGCTTTTACTGGTAACTGTCGGGGTAAAGTAATTGAACACTGTTAAGCTTGAGCTTACTACTTGTTTTCCACTTCACTTTATTTGATAATGACTGAGTAAGCTAGCTAGTTTGCTCCGAACATTGTGGATAAGATAAATAAATGGGAAGGGATAGAAGAGAGTTGGTGATTTTATGTTAATGCAATTAGAAGAGAAGTCTCGACGGAAAATTTTGAAAAATTCTTGAGTTTGAAATGCTAACAGTAAAGAGTTAGTGAGCAGAAGGCGCCAAAGGATGGAAAAATGATGACTGTTGGAAAAACTAGTTCAGAGTAAAGTTGCAGCTATCTTCAGTGATTACTTAGCATAAGTTTTCTTTCCAGTTAACCTCACTGACACCAGTAGTACCAACAGAGATGTCAGCAGTATCATTAGAAATGATGCAAGGAGGATTCTGTCGCATCGAATTTTCGTTTTATTATAAACAAATAAACGAACATCTTTTGCTTTGTGCAATTCTTTTGCAACTGTCGTCATGATGAAAAATCAAAGCGGATAAATGCATTCGACATTGCTGTTCGAAGAAAAATAGTGAAAAGGCCTAAAACGAGCCAAAAACACCAGACAGTACAGGCTAATCAGTCCAGTTAAACAGAATGCTTTGTAATTTCGCGTAAAATTTCTTCAAGAACGGAGAATATTTGCACTGAGAAATGAATTTTATTGTTATTTAATTTCCTCAGAAAGTTTTATTAATTCAATTTTATAATTAGGCTCAATTTATAAAACAAATCCAGACTAAAAAATTTCTAATGAAAAAAATTCCTTTGATTCGCAAATGAAAACATTTTGACTCATTTTCTCTGCCACAGTTTTAAAATTTTCTTTGCTTTGTTAAAAAAATCATGAATACCTCAGCAACGACACTTAAACTTGTACCATGAATTAGGAGCTATAAAATTGCTTTGAAAAGCATTGTATAATCTTGTAGACTCATTTCATTAACCTTGCAATAAAAAAATACTTACAGGACATTTTTTTCGGAAAAGTTCGACAAAATGAGAAATTAATTTAAGCAAGGAAAATTCGAACTTTTTATCGTCGACGAAATTACAAAGAAAAACCCATGACTTATTAAGCACGTTATATACTAGAGCTAAGACTTTTCTAAAAATTATTTATAAATTTTTCAGATAATTTTCGCCTATCAAATAAATAACCCAAGTATAAGTGCAGTTTAAATGTAATATGTAAGCTGCTTCAGTGGCTAATTATAAGCTGGATAAATGCAGAAAAATATAATTATTTACACTGCGGAAATCAAATTAAAAAAAATCACTTTATCGCGTTGAAAATGGGATACGGTTGGTATTTCTCTAATTGAATATACCTCGAATTAAGTTATTTTACCTTTCGCCTTCTTATCCAACTATAATGGTAACATTTACATGGTGAATTTTTCAAGTATTAAATCACACGCCTCGTTTAGAGATTTCAAAATTCGTTATTTCAGCAAGATTAGCCTCTCCGAACGTCATCTCTTTCTTTACAATGTCTACAATTTATCGGATCTCATGTGAGAATTTAAATTTAAATCGAATACCTAAAAAGTTCTCTTGCATCATGGATTTTTTTTAAAGAGTATTGGTGTTGTTTAAACCAGTATTATGCGTTACTCAGACCAAGTTTGTAATTAAGCTTATAAGAAGCTACTAAAATATGAAGCTTCTTGCTGATGTTTATTAATCTCTCTCGAATTTCTGATTCTGTCCTACCATTAATTAATTTTTTTCCAATTGTAAATTTGGAGACGTTATTTAATAGTATTAATTAAATAATATTCAGGGGTCTTTGTTTGCCTGGCATTGTTTACTGAAACAAATGCTTTACGTGGGGCTTTATTCAGAACAGGAAAAAGCCTCTGGCCATTTGGCGAAAACAATGCAAATATGAATTTATTCAAACCGTCTAGAACAATGCTTGAAATGGTGAGTTTAATAGAATTATAAGTGTTATTTAGAGTTTTTTACTAATAAAATTCTGATTTCCGATAGCTTTCATAAATTATAAGCATAATTTCTGCAAACAAATCTCTTCATTTGATAAACAAAACTATTGATTTGCATTCATTTTGGACAAATACAAATTTTTGAGAGCTCTTGAGATTGACCAGTTAGTTTGAAGTATATATTATCTAAAAGTAGCTAGTTAAAAAACCTCCAGTTCAAGCTTTTCTTAAATTCCATATTTATTTTTGTTGAAGATTTAAACATGGATGTATCGTTATGGTAGTACTTTTTATTCCAGCCTAGAAAGCTATTCATGATTTTTTTAAATACATGATGTTCTATTAAATAATGTGAATTCTTTGTATCACTAGTCTTAGGACACGCTAAAATCTGAGAATCTCTTTAATTTCTATAAAATCTTACTAACTGATAATTTCAATTGTACACCGAAATTATCAACATCCAGAGAGAGTTCAATGTCGTAAAGCTGTCAGAAAATTTCTAAGCAAGTCAAAGTATATATTTTAGGGTGATGCAATAGATTACAATAACGGAAATCGGGATGCAATGTCAAATATACGTGGTGTCAAGAAAACGTTTTACCTGAAGTAATCATTAAGTGATTTGGTTATGTCATTATTTATTAATTAAAATAAATGAATTTAACAAAGTTGTAATAGCTTAAAACCTTTGAACCTGAGCATTCGTTCATTAGTTTTATGAATTGACATCTGCTTTAGAGTTGATTAATAAATTACTGCCACTTGAATATATTTATCTAATTTTACCTTAAAATACTTTGATGCCTCTGTTAGGTTTAGTTATCAAGTGCGAATACTGCTTGTTACTTATATCGACTGGTCGAGATTGATAAATGATACTACATTTCAAATTTAAAGAAAAATCTCGAAAAAACCTGCAAATGATTCTATTTATCACAAATCCTTCACCAACACATTATACAACTGCTAATAGTTTGCACAACATATAAGTCTTTCTTAAAGAAATCGCTTGGCTGTGCTAAGCTAGCTAGTTGTATGTCTGCTTGGAAACAGAAAATTTGAGGAAAAATTTAATTATTGAACATATTATAATGACTTGAACTTTCTCCGAATCCCTTCCAACGTAGTTACTCTGGACTCCTAAGGATCAATGTTTAGAAGTTTTTCTAAAAGATGCTACATCATCAATAAAAAACATTTTACGTTAGTTAAGGCTGCCAAAGGCCAGGATCATCAAATGTCCGTAATGTCATTTCATGCCATAAAAATATCAAAGGATGGAAATCAATTTTTTAATTGGAAATAATACACAATAAAAAATTAGTAAAATTTCGTTTTTTTTTTGGCTGAAAATTCAATAGAAAGACAAAAAAGGACTTCCTAGAAGAATCTCTTGCGACTTCAATAAATATTTAAAAATAAGAGAATAAATCGGATTTTTTGAAAATATGATTCCATCATAGAAGTCCTTTTTGATGTTTTGCAAAATAAAATTCTTGCAAATTTCTAGGCCTCTACAGTAAATACAGCGAAACCGGATACGGACTAGAAGTACAGTAGCTAAAGAAAAATCAAATTAACATGAATCACTACTTTCTAATTCGCAAAAGTACTACAATCAATGTTATACACTAATGGAAGCAGAAGTCATGTCTAATATATTCTGGCTTATAAAAATTGCAAATAATACAAAGTCTTCAATTCGATTCGAAACATATGAAAATTCGAACAACAAATTCAATAATTCTCACTTTCAAAAATATAGTCAAACACATTTCAAAATTCTTGAAAGAGTACATTCCTCAGAAATATGCAAATAGTATTTCAGAAATTCTGCTTTTTATTTATAAAGCAAAACAATGATGATATTATTAATTGGAAATTCAGGAATTCGAGAAAAATGATCGTCCATATTCGTAGAATGGCTAAGAGCCATCTTCCTAAGAATGTAAATTATTAAGAATCACAATTGCTTTTTCTTTTTTTTTTGAAAAATATCGACTAGCACATAGTGGACTTAATGATCTTGTAGTTTTAGATTACCAAAACTTATACTGAGCATTAGGTTATTAGAGTAATGAATTCAAAAAAAAGTCCTCTTTTCCAAATCGTACTCCCTGCACAAAGAAAAACTAGTTTAATATTAAAACAAAGGATTTACATTATCAGCATCTAACTTCCAATTCCTTTTATTGCTTTATAGGCAAACAGCTAAATGCTTACAGAGCGAAGCATTTAAGAAAGACAATTCTAATCAATCAAAATTACTCGTGACAAACGACGGGTCTAGGCTCAGGCTGTTAATGAAAGACTTTTCGGGCACTCATACAATGATAAAAATGACAATATAAACAAAAATGTGAGGCAGCATTATTGCACTTCATATAACTGAGTGAATCAAACTTAGAAAAGATAACGAACGAGTTTTCAAGATTATGGAATAATTAATAAAATGAAAAGATTATGGAATAATTAATAAAATGAAAAAGCTTGTGCGATCAAATCAGGAATCAATAATTAAATAATTGACTTTAAAACCATAAATTTGATCTGCACTGTGAAAAGATTGGGACTTTCTCGACTTTCCAATTATAAGAGATTAGTTTCCACATGATGCATGATTCGTGAGGCTGTTCTGTAGAAAGAAAACTTTTAACAGCTGCTTGTCGCATTCAATTCTTCCTCGTAATCAGTGACAGTGGCGGAAGGACGATATGATAACGGTGATAGTATTACTCGGACTTCTGCGCCACCATCGATTCGTTGTGGATTTTTGCAAATCAAGAAAGGGACGTAGAACATTTTGCTATGCAACAGTACCGATGATGCAGAATGTAGCATTGGTAACCTGCAATGACCAAATTTTTAATTTTTTTTTTTTGTACATTCAAAAGTATCCCTGCACATTACATTTTAAAAATCAATTAAGATGTACATTTCCGACGCCATGAAATGACCATCTCTGACCATATGAATTTTGAAATGTTAACAATATAGATAAAACAAACCATGTTAAGATATCAGTCAGCCGAGCGCCATTTTCATGCTGGCTGAGATGTATTTGCAACGCCTTTACGAACTGATCCTGTATTATGGACACTTTTCGGATGTAGACATTTCGCACCATCGATTCCTTCATATCGATAGCTGTTTCATCTAAAAGCCAAAGAAATGATCAAGATAACTCGAATAATAAAACTGGTATAACTACCTCTGACTCAGTTATATTTTTATTTTCACTTCTTACTGTTATTGTCTTGCAAAAAGAATTAAAAACAATGTTTTGCTTCAATTCTAATGTCGTAAACAAGTCGTAAATAAAAACTGACATATATGCATCAAGAGAATAAAGAAATGATTTTGGCATTAGAAGATGAAAAAGAAAATGAGTTCTTCTGCCCAGAATGAAGACAGGATCGATCCGGTCCAGAATGCCTTAATCAAATATGTGACTGATGGTGTTACGAATTTTAGAATTAGAAAGATACAATGGGATTCTCAGCCCTTTCCTGCAAGATCGTTTTATTACTACTATCATTATAATACATTTTCCTACATTATTCATATAGTCAAGAACCAGATTTCTTTGAAGAAGATTTCCCATTTCGTATTATTATCATCATGACAATCTGGCTTAATATATCATCTTTTCAGCCTCTCATGTTTCGAATAAATATACAAGAATTGTCATTTCTTACTGCATTCAGGGACAGAAAACGAGAACTCGTTCCTCTCTTTCTTCCATTTTTAAAGAAAAAAAAATTATTAAAAAATCGAAAACACTCAAAATGGTATATCAATACTCAGAAATAATTTTATTTTGACTTATTCTAGTTTGCTAGAATCAGGAAAAGACATGAAATATTAGAATCATAATCATTCGAATACAACAAACCACAGTTGTGAGGGGTGTAGTGCAGTAGAGTTATAGCTTTCAAGCAAACATACGCCTCCAAAGTAATTTTCAAACGGCTGAATGAGTGCAGTAAAGCCGTGAATTTTTCGACCAGAGGTGAAGCCTCTCTAAAACATAGCGGGAAGATGTATAAATTGTTAAAATGATAGCAACACTTTTCAGATATCGATGGTCATTTTTGTTATTTCAAATATCACAGTATCGGCCTCTACTATTCAGTAATGCTCGATTGAATTAACATTTCCATAATGTGTCATTCTTGTCAGTCTAGTTTAGACTTTCTTTCTACAATCTCTTTGATTTCGAAAGACGAACGAACTTGTTGACATGCTCCATCGGTATATGCTTTCCCATGACGGCACACAATCGTTTCTGCAGTAGTTGAAGATTGACAGATGAATCAAAGAAAGATACTTCTTCGCTATCTTCAGTAGTCGTTGAACTGACTGGCAAATTATCTTGATTGGAAGCTCGCGTTGAAGCAGCATAAAAGCAGGCCGACAACAATACCTGAAATCTTTGATTTCAATTAAAAATGATTTGATGCTGCATAAATTTTTTTTTTGTTTCGATAAGCAAAATTCTCTTTTTTGTGATAGCTAGATCTTCAATGCACGAACATACATCATAATTTAAATAAAACGTAAAATAATCTTAAATATATTATATATTTAATATCTAGACCAATTCAGCCCATCGTTGTGTCAGCAGATGAGTATGGACTTCTACAGGTAATTCGTGATAGAACGGCAGCATCTTGGTCCATTCCACCAGCTGTTCAACAATTTCATCACCGATCCTTGACAACCTCTGACATGCGGGGATCGTTGAATCGCTAATACGTGATCCCAATTGTTGCGCTATCCGCAAACCTTTCAGATTGATTAGTTTTTCGATATGATCTATTTCAATCAGTTCCTAGAAGAGACAAATCACTTTTTTGAATGTTTAAATAAAAGAATTGATCAACTATGCAAAATTACCGCCGCCAGTTATGGAATTTAATTAAAGTAAAACTGAATTACGTATGTACTAATGTAATCAGAAGCATCCATTGATCACTTCCGAAAAAAAAAGTTTTTTTTTCTCTTTTTAAAGTTATATGTAAATAAATGGATGCAAACAATGGAAAATAATCTATGGCTCGTAATAACTGAACCAATTATTTCATTTCAGAAGCAATATCGCCATCAGACGGATTGTTAACTTCATCAATTCGGGATTGTTTTATAAATTTATATTAAATGTATATAAATAAGAATTTTAATGTTCATTGAGGCTTTTGACACAATAGTATGAGTTCTTCATCGATTGCTTTGAAATTTTGATACAACGTTGCATTCGAATAGTTTTTATATAAATTCACCTAGTTTTTTTTCTATTACCATACCTGTGATAGGTAGCAATAAATGAGAGGACATTTTTATTTAACAGACTAGCTGGACGGCCAAGCGGAGACTGGCGGGTTATTGCTAGTGAAAATATATAATATTTTTAGGAGTAATGAATGAATTATTGAAAAGCGAAAATTTCTTACTCGGGCAATGAAAAGGATTACATCACTTTAAAGTCTAAAGATTAGCCAAACGTGATAGAATTAAGAGAAAAAAAAGGTATTCAGTATGTCCAAGAAAGATGAGAAATAACATTGATAAATATAAAGATAGTAATTAGGAAACCAGTCTTATTATCCGACGGTTGCTCAAAGAAGAATTGTATTTTACTGAAAAAAATCTGATCAAAGAAAAGAAGACCAGAAAAATTGCTACTACAACTAGTGACGCATGCGCAAATTCAATTCAGATTATGCTATTTTATTTCCTTTTTCTTATGAAACGGGTCAAGTTCATGCATTTTTTCATTTATGTTAAATTTAGCTAACAACCAAGAATTTGAAAACCAAGAATTTTATAAAGTGAAGTCTAGAGTTGCAATCAAAATTGAAGCAAAAAGATGGAGGTGGTGGAGGCGGACTGAAAGACAACAGTATCTCAATTTTCAACGATTCAATAAATACCGGGTAAATCGATCGTTATGCGTGAAAGTTACTAATTCTGTGAATCAAGATATGGATAGCTTTGTTACGGCTTTCTTGTTAATTACATTAACAAATCTTAATGACCCATAAGCAATGGCCGGCCTTTTGTTAATGAAATGAATTAGGAATATTCATGGAGCAAAGAACATCTAAAGACGAACTTAAGATTTTCACACATCAAGTCGTGCAAAAATTTTCTTGCTTAATTGGGCATGTAAGAAGCGCTTTTAAACAAAATATTAACATCTTAATTAAAGTAAACATTTATAAGGTTCAAGGATCGTCGAAGATCTATCCAACCGTCATAATTATAATACTGAGAAAGTGATCATGTTAGAAAGCATACTGTCTCAAAGAGATTTATTGTGATCGATTCGATCATAACAAATCTTAATATAAAAAACTTTTAAAAAAAAATGCTTATATAAATGGTCTCTATAAAAATGGTAATTAAAATCCGAAAATTCGGTCCCAGGAAATCAAGATAAGTATCAACGGTTATGCAGCTATCGATAGAATAAAGTTCAAGTGTATATCAACTGTTATAATCATTTTTCACAATCTTTTGGAAAAAAAAAGAATATTTTGGCAAAAGTAGCATAAGATGTCGATAATCATCTAACTATCGCGAAAATATGTTTATCTAAAAACTTCGACAATAGAACAACTTCTTTAGGAAAGATATAAAACAAAAATTAAATTGGTAGTATGTAAAATCTATTCAGTGTAAAAGATTATAACTCTTGGATTAACGCTCCAGGAATTGAATTAGATGCAATAGAGTCTTTAGACTGTTGACAAGGACACTTTGACATAATTGGGTCATCCATGCCCTAATCAAGCAGTTTCAGTTATACCTGTAAAAGAAACATACACAGCTGCCTCCTAAAAGAAATAAACTCGTAGAATCAAAGCCTATTATTACTCACAGCCAATCGCCTTCTTTATGAATAGCATTTTACTTTATTTGCTGATTAGATGAAAAAAAAGCACAAGCATGACGTAATTCCCGAAATAAGGTAATATTGGAATTTAATAAAAAATTAAAAATTCAGTTCTACCTGTATGAGATTTTTGTTACGAGTAGGAAAAGGAGATCTGCTTAAGGCGTATTCAACGGCTATCCTACTACTACAGCCAGTCGTTGGCGTTATTTCTTCACTTTTGATAACACTTTCTTTGGCCGATAAATTAAGAGGTTCGATGCTCGGTTGTACGTTAGGTGTTGATGCACCCAATGGTGGACTTTGCGGCGGTGTACGTCCCATTCTTCGTTGTTCCGGAGGTGTACTTCTTGAAGTGGCACCGGAAACACCTAGTAGTGTGCCGCAGCGTGGGGCGTTTTCTCGTAAGATACTTTCACACAGCGCTTGTAAACGCCTTGTTTTCTTGTATTTCAATTTGTAAAGGTTGTAAATTGCGCTTCCGTTTCGACCACCTGGCATTCGATCTTCCCGTACCGCTTCAATTAAATTCTAATTAATTTATTTTTAAATAACGCAGCAGTGTATTTAAGAATTGATTTCTTTTTTATTGCTTTAATATATAAGATTGAAAACGCTACCCAACAATCTTATTATTTGAAGAAATGATCAAACACTAGAAAGCCTAACCTTCAAGGACCATACCCTGTTGCAAGCATTTTTGAAACCGACAAAATTGGCATCGATTCCTTTGTTCTTTGGTCATCGGACAGCTTCCTGTACCACTGACGCAGGTATAAACGCGTTTGTTCTGCACTGTTCTCTTGAAGAAACCCTTGCACCTGGAAAATAAACTTATTACACATACTAAAGATTTATTTTCGTAAGCATAGCATTAAAGCGGACAAAAACTTGGTCCAATCTGTCTTGAAAATGGAAGTGGCGAGAAAAAGATTCATCTATGGAAACATTTTCACTGATAATTAAATAGGCAAGTTAGAAAGCAAATATACATTTATTAACCTTTATTCATACTAAAGCAAATAATTTAAATCATTGGAACTTTTCTAAATCACTTTTTTAAATAGGAATGAAGTTATACTGATCGCTAACATCATGCGATAACTGCTGATATTTCGGAAATTCACGAAATATTATCAGACAGAGTAGCAAATTTAAATGTGAATATTTTGAATGTAGGTAGAGGTACAAAAATAAGCAATCGTAAGGAGTAAATTACATTAGAATGAGGATCATGGTGACTGGTTTTACAAGGCACCTGGAGAGGAAATTATTCCGATGAAATGGGTCAACACACATGCATTTTAGGTCGTTATGTGCGAGTTAAAGTGTTTGTTCTGAATGAGACATGTTTAAGTGAATTTCTGCATGAGATTTGTGGTAGTAATATTGAAGGAATCACTTCATCGTCTTGAAGTTTTACTTTTGAATGCATTCATTAAGCTCACATCATTTCATATATTCCACTTTTTTGCTTATCTCTCCATCCTCGTTATGTATTCTAATAAAAAAGTCCGGAATATGTCTTTATGAAAATATGAAATATGGCATGCAACTCTAAACTGAACAATTGTAGGGAATTTTTTTTGTGTGTCTTTTCTGATAAATGCGTAAATAGCAAAAAATTATCTTATTCTAAAAATGTAGGAAAATAGACTGTTCATGTGTTCCTAATGATTATTTTCTGAGACATGCCGTGAAATTTACTGGTGAAATATGGAAGAAAAATATGGAAGAAAAATTGAGTAAAAAAATAAGTGAGCCAAAAGAAATGTCAATATTTTTTAGTTAAGGTCACGATGGATGAATATTTAGATTAAACTTTGGGAGGATGACTAATCTATTTTAAAAAAAAAGCCAATTTTAGCAATAATTAAGAAAATCTGATTTTTTTATTGGTTGTTCCTTGACTTATTTTACTCATTATCCTGTGTTATATCTGTAGCTAATTCTTCATATTCAATGGGTTCCAGAATTATAAGCAAAGGCCATTTTTTCAGTAGCACATTTTGGCCTAGAGTTAAATATTGATTTGTCATTCCTCGGAATATTGATTTCTTTCAGATGAATTCTCAATTATTTCTATTTAATTCCTAAAGTACCACTGTCCAATCACTCCTGATGCCACTTCTCAAAAATGCCAGTCATAAGAATTGCCAAGTCGTGTTTATTTATTTACTGAATGGACCTGTCTGCTTTCACTAAACTTTAATAATATAAGACATTTCGTGTAAAAAGAAATTTCGCGTGACTTTTACTTGCAAATTACTCGCACATAACAATTCTGTTCACTTGCTTCGAAAGACGTGTGCTGCATGATATTCTGCGTGCAGAATATGACTTACATTTCGTGCAGACTATGGTTGATAGACTTTTTTCCGTCCTTCTTTTATCGGTTTTAAATTAATCTTAGGTATGTATGTGTGTTGAGCATGACAGATACAACGAATAGCAACAGTAGCTGAATCGACAGGAGGAAAGTACTAATTGAATTATGGCTTATGAAGAGGAGAATAATTAATGAAGCATTACTGAAAGGAAGCAAGACAGTTTGCTTGAACATTAATCAAATATCATTCTTTTCTGACAAAAAACTGCTAGCTGCTTAGCAGTGTAATATAGAACAAAGGCTGTAAAAAGTCTTTTTACGGATACTTCATGATTGGATTCTCTAAATTTGAAGTTTAAATTCTCAATTCGACTTGATAAAGAATGCCAAAGTGCTCTAGGAATTTATGAACTGAGAATCAATTACATCTGAGGACCTGTTAAGAGTTACTTGTATTTTAAAATTCCAGCTTATTTTAGAAGTTTTGAAAAGCGTCATGTTTTACAGGCATCGCATAAATAGCAACAAATAGAATATCCACGCAAAACATAACCCATTCCCGGCGTTGATTAGTTTAATCAAATAAATAAGTATGCGTTAAAGAAATTGGAAAGACAATTTGAAATAGCTTTTATGAATAATATTTTCTCATACCTTCACAGGATTTATTTAGAAATATCGATTTACTCCATCTATTAATGTAATAAAAACTATTTTTTAAAACCTTGAAAACATTACCAAACAAAAAGAAAAACAGAATAGAATGCAAACAGTTTAAAAAATCGTGCTCTTTGAAAGGTAAGAGAAACAGCAATGAAGAATAAGTAAATGACCATTATGTAATTAAGCAGGTTTTGGGGATGTATCAAAATAAAAAGTAAATTCTCTATGAGATTTTAAAGATTTCTCTTAATTGCAAATATGTAGCTTCTGGACAAAGAGCATAAAAAAACAAATAATAAAAGCAAATCAGTTCTATCAGTTCAGTTCTGTAAAATCAGTTCTGCGTCATAATACTGAATGACGGCGACCACTTTCAATAGTAAATGAAATTCAACAAATATATGCCTATTTTTGTTGACCTTAATTCAAATCATACCTTGAAAGAATGAGCAAATGCCCGGTTTTATCGCACCATGAACTGCCATGCTGTCAATCTCCAGCATAAAAAGGCAGACGAAAAAACAATTTATTTGTAGTTGACGGCCCCAAAAAAGTGAAGGAAGATGGATAACATGAACAAGAAACGAAAAAAGAGATGATAGATGTCTTTACCCCGGGAACTGATAACCCATTTCATACAAATCAATTCATATATCAGATTGCGCTTTTCTGTACCAGCAATGCAGTAATTCCTACACTTACTATCACTATCAATTACGACTGTATTACTACTACTATCACCACTATTACACAAAGGGAAGCTTGAAATTGACATTCTATAATCAAACAGTCTTGATGTTGTTGTGCCACAATAATTATTCCTTCCCACTATGTATCATTTTCCTAGCAAATAAAACAGAACTGGGCATAAATTTCGAATTATTGCTTAAAGTGACCTTATCAAGATATTTTTACTTCAGACATTTATCATCATTACAGGAAAATCCATTGAATAAATCAATTTCTTCATGCCTAAATTGTTTATATGAACTACAGACATATTTCGAAGTTTACTGAAATTTCCTTCTGAAACTGTGAAAAAAGTCCATATTTGCAGGAATGTGTGACTAATTTATTTATGTGACTCGACGGTTCATAATGAATTAGGATTTAAATATTTTCATGTTTTATGCCCTCAACATTTTCTCATCGACATGATTAGGTTGGAAGTGGCAAATTCAGCAAAAAAAAAAATTCGCTGAATGCTCATTTGGAACACGAACAATAAATTCTTTAAATGCATAATTTATAATTACATGAGAGAGAAATCCCCTGACAGGATTTACTGGTACCTTAGATAAGATCTTCTTTCTCTTGATATTACTATAACTAGCATTTCTTAATTAACTCAATAATTTTCTTTCCTGAAACTCGCAATTATGATAATTTTCGAAATCTTATTACTGTGATTTTGAATCCAGAATAACTTCTGAAAGATAAGAAATGCTTACCCTTCACATGTGTAAATACCATAATGTAATCCTGATGATTTGTCGGAACAGATAGCGCATAATAATGGATCATCGTCTAAGTAATCGGTCATAAGCGCTGCAGTGAATTCCCCTGTATGGTGTCCATCTGCTCGTCCATTCCATGTATACGTCGTTTCTGAGCCATT
This sequence comes from Onchocerca flexuosa, assembly GCA_002249935.1. Classification (NCBI taxonomy): domain Eukaryota; kingdom Metazoa; phylum Nematoda; class Chromadorea; order Rhabditida; family Onchocercidae; genus Onchocerca; species Onchocerca flexuosa. Next base: position 375,217 of record KZ269988.1, on the reverse strand, counting down.
CGACTGGACTAAAGAGTTATTAATGAAACAAAAAGTTCGATGAAATTTGAATCATAACTTACTTGTCAGTGATCTTTATGAAAAAAAAAAAAAATAAATAAATAAATAAATGAAGGAAAACATCATGTAATGAAGAAAATCATTTATTTGTATCATCCACACTCTCCACATAAAATTAAAAAAAAAACTCAATCAAAGTTTAGTTTTTTACCAAACTTTTTTCAGAAGTGAAAACACATCAATAAAGCATAGTAGCACAATATTGGAAATAAAATATTCATGCTAATTATTTGCTATCCGAATAAATAAAATTGGCTTCAAAAAAGTGTCATAGAAATGAATGAAAATTTGTAATTATTCATAATTTCTCATTTTTGAAATATAAATAACAAAGGCAATCCATCACATATACGATAGTACAGAAACTTTAGTTCGACGTTATAAACCTGATGTCAACGATGGACTGCTCATATTGGAGCTGACTACTGCTAAATTTGGTTCCACGCTGTAATGATTCAACCAGGAGAATTTATCAGAACTGCGATCGAATCCAGTTGTTGTCGTTATACGATCCTTCTGTGACGTACTAGATTGCGACGCTCTTGAACATGACGTCTCCACACTTTGGGGTGAATCGGGGCTTAAAATTTTTTCAAATTTTACTTTCTGGAGTTTTTAAAAGCTTGTTATAATCCTCTAATACAGAGAAACTTTGCCTAAATAGTTGTTTACAGTAAACTCAGAATTCAGGAATTGTCGTGGTTATCGATGTTACAGAATGAAGCCACATATAGGGATTAGCAATCCTCGATTTGATTTTATGGCTTAAACAGATTTAATTGTAATTACAAAACTACTAAATAATCAAGGATGCATAAAGATAAACTTAAAAGATATATCAAAATTGCGTTTTTTTCTTCTTTCCTTACATGCTTAATGTTTGATAAGCAGCATTATAATGATTTATTTATTCCAAAATTTAAAATTTGAAAATTCTGTTGACATTTGTAGCAGATAAATATCAAAGTATATGATGAAATATCGAACTTGCTGGACAAATTGTCAAAATATAAATTTTTGAAATGATAAGAAGCAATTCTTATAATATCAGATAATATCCAGAAATTTGCAATTACAAAATGCCGTTCCAGATCAAGATAGACAGTGCTTAGTTTCTAGTATACTCTTCTCTTTCAGTACTTTTGTCCTTGCTGCCCTTTGAAAACAAGTTTTCGGCATATTTAAAAACAGATTGAGTTGGGTGATCTAGAGACCCAAGGTGTTGTCGCGACAGTACAAGGACATATAAGACCCTCTGGCTTTGCCAAGGTCATCATCTTCCTCATTTCTTCCTCGAGAATAAATTATCTAATTCTGCCTTTTTCAAACTATCGCAGCTATTATTCGTGAAATCTACTACAAACTTTTTATGACGAGTGATATTTTTTGAATAAATTGATCCTAATCGTTCTGATTTCATTTATTCTTAGAGAAAAGATGTCAAGAGCTGTTTACCATTCTTCTGTTAGACATATGAAACGCGAATAAAAAAAAAATGGCTATTATCAGTTAAATTATGCAATATAATGGAAACCATAGCTGGATCAACTGGCCAGCTGATCAAATAGGACTTGATTGCTAGCCAATGTTTTCCTCATTTTTCGTCATATCAATTAGTGAATCTTTGATAAATAATAAAAAGTAATGCAAGCCAAGAAAGGATAAAGAGATCGGATACCCCTAGTAAAACACTCAATCATTTTTTTCCCTTAAACTTACCAATAAAGACAATTTTTCAGAATGCTAAAAATTGATTTTGTGAATAAAACTGAAAAGAAAGAGAAGATGATGCTTCGCTTCCAATCATATCAGCTTGAAATAATTTCGTATAATTTAGAAAAATTTTAAATTCAAGTCAAATATAGCAGACCTGCATTGCTCATTCCGAATCGTCCTACTCATTTCTGGATCCCAACCGATCCGATTACTTGCAGCAGTAGGGGCAATCGAATTACTGATTAAAGCTGTGCTCGAAGACAGCGAATGTGAACCAGAAAGAATGGATGGTCGAGTGATCTGCGATAATTGATGTAGATCAAAGCCATGACCCATTTGTGTTAAGTAATAACTGTACAAAGTGAATGGGTCGGTAGCTGTTGTGTGCGGATAAGGTCTAAAATATCATAAAATAATCATAAATAAAAGCAAAATAATTAGACAAACTGAAAGTATTCGAAAATTCAAATGATTTTTACAGCTTCCAAAAGACATCAATGGCATCTATCATAATTCAGCGAAATAAAAATAGCATATTTGCATGTTGAAATTTTCAGATAATCATTATGCTGATAACTGCTTATCAACAAACTTACTTGATAGGTTGAGGATGTACAATAACGGGATGAGTTACTCTGACGGACGTGGACGAAGTAATGACAGGAGATCGAAAAGCTGATGTCGGCTCTGTACTCATGACTTCACCGACGGACCTGTCCTCACTTCCTCCTCGACACCTGGCCACTTTCCCTTGACCTGTAATTTAAGCATGTCAACTCGAACATCAATTGCTAATAATTTCCATTAAAACTTAACTTTTTATAAATGGAAATAAGAGGAGGGAACATCAAAAGGACATGTTTAACAGAAAAACTGCTATTTCGATCATTTTCACTCTAACAATAGACTCGTCAAACCGAAAAGTATTCTTTGTTTTGCCACCTGGATCATTTGTCGCCAAATTTTCATTGAAAAATATAATATTCGAATATTCAGAATACCAAGTTTTAATAAACAGTGTATCAAAATTTTGGTAACATTTGTATTCAAGTGGACAACGCATTATCATTCGGTTCAATTTAGTATGACTATCTCATAAATTCAATTTTTATTTTTAAATTCAATAATTTAATATGATTAGACTCGCAAACATAGAATTGCAAGAAAAAAGCTGTTTTTATTACTAAAAATAATCACAAAAATGAAGTAAAACAATGTAGGAAGATAAAAGAAACTGAAATTGAAAAGCCTATATTATGAGGAATCTTTTTTTATCATTTTGAGCTATTAAGAATTCATGCAATTAATCATTTTTTACAAAAGGTCAAAATTTCTCGATGAAAATTTTTTGAGGGAAATTTTGATTCAAATTTACAAAACCTCTAATTCGTTTCAATCATCAGTACACTATTATCGATTTCAGTATCAATTTTTAAACGGTTTTGTTATCATTACCAATAATTCATTATAAAAGAACTGTGTAAGCTAAGCATATCAAACATTTCTTCGATAGAAAAGAAAAGAAAAGCAATGCGGAGATTAACATTCAAAATTTCTATTGCAGTTTTGGATTCTACGTGAACAGAAAATTTATTGTTTCAATGGCAGTGATAGCATTCTAATATATTTATCATTTTGAACATTATAATTTTACAACCAGAATTTAGCTAATTCGAAATTTTTGGTCCTTTTTTTTTGATTAGACCCGTGGTAATTATTATCTATCAATTCAGAATATATCTACCAAATTAGAACTTTAAAAAGAAAATTTAAAAAACCTACTGAAATTAGCAGAAGTTAAGTTTCAACAAAATTTATAAGTAATTAGATTTGAAGTATACTTTTAGAGCAGTAATCTAAAGGTGAACGGATATAATAAGTTTAAACATGAAAGAAAGGTTTAGGGGTCATATTTACAAAGATGAACGCTCTGGACGAATTTTCCACGGAAAAAAAGAAATTTTGTCAGTGATGATAGTAGGCATGTAATTTTGTGGTCTGACAATCTGGAGGCGGTCGTTTGTATCGGCCGGAGAGGAAAAGGAAGGCATCTGGAGCAGTATCATGACGAGGCAGGTGAAATTTTCGTCCATTGTTGTCACCATCATCATCAGGAAGGGCCGATCGGTAGCTGGCTGGACCTTCCGAGGGAAGATATATAGGCCGACGATGATATGACGCAATCGGGCTCAAAGGATGGGAGGAGTGCGGTACGGGGAGGTCACAAGGGTACGGAGTTCGTAACATCGATTTAGGGAGGGGTGGAGGTATGTGTGGAGGCCTGCTACGATCGTGGAAATTGGGTGACCCAACAGATATCCATCCCGAGACCCTTCCATTTGCTCTTACTGTATTTTTCGAATTCTTAATCAACTGTTCTAAAACAGATCAAAAGATCTCCTGCATTAAAAAGTGCGCTATTGGATGGACGGTGGTATGTGGAGATAGAAGTAACATCTCTCGTTCGTCCATCACATACATATTTCGGTTTTCATTTTTCCAAATGTGGACCTTGAAAGGGATTGGAAGGAAAGGAATAAAAAGTAGAAGAAGGATTATACCCTCTGTATCGGCAGGATAAACAGTTTGCAAAGGTGCTATCTTCAGAGGAGATGGATCCAGTATCTCACTAAGGATAATCAAGTGATCAAACCAGGTCGAATTATCGACTCATTCAGAACTCACTTGGCTGCGATGATAAAATGAAGATAATGGAATGAAATGTTGCGAGTGTCTGAGAGTGTGAGTAAAAATTCAATTGGATGTGTGAAAAAATTGAGGTCGTACACACATGTATTTATTTGATTATATAATCGGTAGAAGATAACAACTTCGACCTCGACCAGTCCCGATCGACCTATTACCTTTTCTCAATTTGCTGCTGACCAACGGACATCCTTCATTCGACAACAAATGGATGTCTTCGAAAATATGCATAAATTGAAGAGGTTGTTCATAAAATTTGATGCGCAACCCATTTCGAAAAATAGATACCCTGCAATTGTTGCGTCGTCCCTAAAGAGATATAGGGCAATAATGTAATGCTGGAAAATGGGTCGGGTCAGGTGGTGTCGTGCCCCTGTGGAAGGCACCGCGATCGACCTACTTATTCATCACTCAGCTCATCCATAACTGGGAAGAGTGAACTCTTTTGGGATTACATGGACTGCAGATCTCTGGATCTGCACTTTTTCCATATTTTGCAATAAAGGATAACACATCTTTTCGAATTGAAACAACAAAATTTCTCCAATCAAATTTTTAATTAAATATCAGGTAAAGTAAGATGTTGGAATAAGAATAAAAATAAAAAACATAAAAAACAGAAGAAAAAACTCATTCTCTATTTCCGTTTATTTTATCGAAGGATATTGATGGAAACTATTAAAAGAATAACAGATGCTAAATTTCAAAATGTTGAATTTAATTTAATGTCTATGGATTTTTGCAGTTCTTCTCCAACGAGTATGTGTAAAGCATAGAATACAGAGTAAACCATTTCATGAATGTTAATGAAATAATTTTTCATAAAAAAGCGAGTTTTCCATTGAGGAGAGCAAAGAAATAAGATGAGCTCATGCAAGCAATCATTTTCCTCACTAAACTTGCTTAAGAAAAGCATTACTTCAAGGCTTAATAAATAATTTTTGTTTAAAAATTACGTGATCGAAGTTTTGAGACTTATTTTCCATCAAATTTATAAAAAACTTATATTGTTATTCAATTAGATCTAAAGTGATAGATTTTTGAATAATTTTAAGCAGCGCTGCGTGATTTGTGCAGGTTTTTAAATTGATTCAACAATATCAGTCATTTTTCATTATCAAAAAAACAAAATAGCAGACATTTTGATACAATGAATGAAGCTATAAATATCTTTCTGATGGAATGGAACAGTTTTCCTGCAAAAGCATGAAAATTGAAAAAGCAACGGGAAATATTAATTAATGAATAATTAGTCGGAGTAATAAAGAGTGGACATCGTGAAAAATGAGAAAGCAACACACGGGAAGCGAGCAGAAAGGGCGATTCCGAGAGCTGGCGACGATCGCCATCCAGAAAGTTGGACATTCATGACGGATGAATTCAGAGAAGTGATGCTGACCGACCTCTATTTAACCTCATTTCCAGGAAAGTACTAATACTGATTGCTATCCGTCATCTTTACCACCACCACTACATCATTACGAATGTGACAGTACGGTTAGACAAAATTAAATTTGGCAAAGACACATGCCAACAGATGGCTTAACGATTAGCGATCTTAGCAAATGAATCGAATGCTGAAATAGGTAGACAAATTAAGTAATTAAGGCAAAGTGGTTTATTCAACCATTCAAATCGAACTGCTTGAAGAAAGTTAAGAGAATTGCAGGGATCCTTCAGATGCAGTAATGCACGACAAATAATGTCATGGATGTTATTGTTCATTACATTCATCACTTCAAATGTTGCTGTATATGAGACTGAACTCTGTTCAATCTTCAGTCTCTTGTCTTACTCAAAACCGTTAATTGCTGCAATAATATTGGAACAGCTCCTTTGTCACTATACAAATTATTTCAAATAACATACTCTGTTTTCATTCAATTCAAGAAAATTTGTATTCAAAAAGAAAATGCTTGAGCGGTAATTCAAAAAAGTGAAAACAACCGCTCGGAAATCGGTTCTTGATGAGTTCATATAAGCAGGGCCGTTGATTTTTGAAATCAGCCAAAAGGAGAAATGAATTTTAGTAGAATTATATTTCGCTTATAATTCTTAATTAAATTTTATGATAAAAATCAGTTTCTAGCAGAAATGAATTATTCTCATGATTCTGGAAGAAGTCATCAATTCATGAATGTTTCTGATATTTCCCAAGATGAGGACAGTACATCCTGAACATATTTCGGTAAGACAGTAGTGTTTAAGGATTCTGACCCATTCGTAAGTATCTCAGATGTTTCGCCACCAGTACTGAGTTAAGTGTACTGCTTCTTTTTTCCAAAACATTACCTTCATTAATGTCATTTCAGTGTCTCCAAATGATTTGGCTATCAGTTTCAAACAAATACAAAAATATTTCGTGCTTGAAAATGGTAATATTTGTGTGATTGAAGTTTAAGCATCTAAATATTTATTTTGCAACAATAATTTTGTAATATTAATGCAAGAAATTTCAGAATTTTTGAATATTTTGATCATGATACAAAGTTTTGAACTGAAAATTTCAAATTTCATTAGAAAGAGAGAAAGGATGGGAAAAGGGAATGGAAAGGAAAGATGGAGAAGGTACTTTCCCTTTATTAGGAAATTCTCCCGACTTTGAGGGGGTATTATTTAATGTCAAAAGATTGCAAAAGATGTCGTGACCCCTATGCCCCATTGTCATCTGGTATGTCAAAGTCGGTGCACACAAGTGACCAATATTCGGTCATCAGTGATGATTGGAAAAGGAAAGGTTATCCAGGTCAGTGGGCTACTGGCGCATCCTACAAATAATACCTCCTTCCATTTCATCATTATTTTTCAAACTATATCTTTAGAACCATGTGGAACTTGATCATGCACTTTAACTGTTTGCAAAAAGCGGAATCCATGTTTTCCCATCTCCGATTTAAGATGCAAACTTTAATTCTCTTAATTAGATGAGACTGCAGGTGCATAGCAATAATTCTTCAAATTGAGTGTCTAGAAGATGGAAGTACAATATTTATTTTCAAGTAGTCATAAAGTTTCATGAATTTAAATTAAATCAAATCAAAAAAACAAAATCATACATGATAAAGTGAAAAGTTGTGGTTCACAAAAGTGTGAGAGAAATATCTGAAAAAAAAAAAATTCAAACATTTCCGGCATTAATAAATTATTGATTCTTGCATGAACAATAAATTTGTATTATTTACATGCAATTGCAGAGCAAGTTTAAAACTTTTAAAAAGCATAAAAGAAAACTATAATGAGAACCAAACAATCCAAAGTTTAAAAAATATTTGCTGCAAGCTAAGATTTAACATCAATTGCACACCGTTTTATGTTGATGAACTATGGAAAAGTCTTTTGTGCTGGATTTAGGATTTTGCAAGTGCGGTAGTTCCCAAATTTGTTCTGAAAACACCAGTTTTTGTCCATTCATATTATTATCAAAACAAGTGTAATACGATTTTATCATCGTTATCATAAGTGGTCCTTAACGGAATGATATCGTGATCTTCAACCAAAATATTCGTCATATACTTTCATTTCACTGCTGAGAATGATTCGTGCTGTACTATTCATGGTAACAAGTAGCCTTTCATAAAATAAGGAACAGAATGATCAACAAATGCAGCACAATGTTACATAGCGAAGCAGCAGATGGAGCCAAGGAAGCGGTGTTATGGTCAGATAAAGAGCCGCCGTGGTCACTATCACTAACAGTCCCCTGCGATGACATCTTGCTATCATCTTCTGGTGCTACACATTGTGTTACTTTTCCGCAAATTTCTTCCCAATTCGCAATTGCTTTGTCTTTGATAAGTTGATAAAATGACTCGAATGGTATCCAGTGATTTGGATCGCTTAGTTCTTCCAATTCTTCGAGATATTCGGCCTAATTGAAGGTTAAATTAAATTTCAGAGTTCCGACGATTTTAAATCAAGAAAATTTATTTGTAAATTTCATCAGAATCTCTTCAATTCTACAGTATTTTAAGTCTCAAACACCAAAGCTTCATCGAAACTTCACGCTAAGAGAGCAGAAGAAGAGGAAAAATTTTGTAGAAGAGAATGCTTATGTATCACTAAGCGAACATACAATAAATTCAATTGTTGGGATAGATGCATTTAGTTACATCTGTTGTAATAACGGGAAAAAAAATGTTAAATTGCTTGTATAAGAGAAGAGAGACTAATTAGAAGAGACTAATTAACTCTATGCATTCATCTGGAATATTTCATAATCCAAACATGAGCTATAATAGAGAGTAAATCTTGTCTTTCCGGACTAGATTACACACAGCTCGTGCAGTACTGATGATTCTAATAGTTATTATTATCATTACCTGCCGAATAATATGCTTATCGATAGCTGATGCTTCATGATAAAGTAGTCTAATGGATTTATTCGGTTTATTACGATATTCCATCAAGAAACCGGCTGTCGTGTCCAGATAGGTTTGATTTATTCGTAATAATTTCATCACCGATAAGACCAATTCCAAATGCTGCAAGTAGAATTTGATTTCAATATTCTGAAAATAAGTTCAAAAAGAATGGCATACGGATAATCGGAGATTTATACATTCGCGATCATTCTTACTATTGCCTTTGATTTTTTCCGTTTCCTCTTAATTTTTTACCATTTTTTGTCAAAAAATTCCAACAATCTCTTCATCTTCCAAATTATTTGCTATTTTTGATTTCAGTCCTTTTTCTTGTCACTTTTCCTACACTGTACTGATAATCTCGAAGCTCTTTTAATGTTTTTTGCAATGTTATGCTATCCCAACTTTTGGAAAAAGGGTACTTCGTATATTACAATGTCCAAAAGTTCCCAAAAAAATTCGCTTCAAACTTTTCTATTCTCATTCTAATCTACTGATAAATAGAGAAATTACCTTAAAATTCCACCGATTAATTGTCTCTATCGAAATTCGGTGCTTATTTAGTTATGCTGCACTTCTAATTGCAGTTACAGCTATTCTTCCAGCTTCAGAAGGAATTATTTAGGTTGATGATAAAAATAATTTGCTGTTATTAAAATATATTCTTAAATGAACATGGCTAAGTTGAATTGTAAATCGATTTTATGCGCTTCATCATTTGCTAATTGTTCTATGTTCAATTAGCATGTGACAATGATTTTTGTAAGTTCGAATAATTTTCATATATGAATTCAAAATAGGTCATGAGGAACTACTTAGTTTCGTAATATCAACAACTATTCAGGAGCTGCTTACATAGTGGCAATTCAAAAAAATTCCGAGGTAATTCAAAAAAAAATTGACAATAAAGGACGAAGTGATTGGTCATCCGAAATTAATAATGATCAGCTGAAAGCAATTGTCGAAGTTGATTCCTTTACAGTTATATATGAGAAATTGCTAAGAACTCAGTACCATCATCATTCTATGTTATTCAACATTTCACGTAAATTGGGAAAGCGAAAAAACTCAACGAATAAAAACTACCTTGTCAACTAGTAAAAACTACCTTGTCAACTAGTGTCAACTAGTAGATGATCAAAAAAATAGCTTTTTACATATCTTAGTAACGTCTTCTCTTCTTCAAAATATGCTAGCTGGATCGGTTAAACGAAGTATGCGCGTTCCAGTTAATCCATATTATAAAAATGTAAATGTTCGTTGTTTAAAATCTTAAGTTTCCTAAAGTTCTTAAACACGCGCCTATTCGAATGCAACGTTGTACCGAAACTGCAAAGCAATTGGTAAGAACTTGCAGCATTGTGTCAAAGCCACAACGAACATTTACATTTTTATTTATACGGATAATAATAATAACAGATCATTTCACGGTCATATTTTCGTATGCAATAGTAAACGACAAACTGATAATGATCATCTCAGCGACTAATCCGAGAAGAAGACTCTTAAAAGTCGAAGTTACATTGAAAAATAAAAGTCATGTTAATATCTATTCCCATGTCAATCTTTTACATTGCAGTCTTCTGAGTTTCGGCAGGAAGGCTGAATCTAAAAAGTATATTCAGCAAGCGAAATGATGAGATATATCGATCGAATACAATATCTTTAGCCAGCACCCTTAACAAGGAATGGCCCCATCCTCCTCTATGATAGCGCCCAATTATAAATTACAATTAAGGCCTCAAAAATTGGAATATTGAGTTATGAAGCTTCGCTCCTTCCGTCTTTTGATCTTTCGCCATCGATTGCCATTTCTTCAGTAATCTAGACAACTTCTTACAAGAAATAGTTTTAAAGTGTATTTAACTCCAATTATACTATCTTAAAATTTACGTGCAAAACTCTTCACTTCTCCCCGTAGCTTTTGCTTGTCATTGCTATTTCTTCATAGAACTTGAAAAGTAGCGAATTCAAATTTTGAAAAAAAAAAAAAAAAAAAAAAAACTTGAAAAGAAGCAATCGAGAAGAAATCAAATAAACATTTAAAAAGCGATTTGCACAGATTTAAGGAGACGACTTTGGATTTTATCACAGTTTCCAACTATTCTGGTTACTTTTCTGTCATAAAAACTTACCGAAACATAACCGATGAGTTTTTGAGTTTGTTCGCCATATGCAGTGTTATGAAGGATTGTCAAAATGTGATTCAGCCAAATGCCACCCGTAATATCGCGACATGGCTCATAGTTGACACAAGTAAGCGAATGCTTCTCCAAGAACATCATTATCGTTTCTTTCAGCGACCTTTTGTTAAATTCTTCCGAAGTGGGCCGTTCAATCCAGTCTGGTAAACTAGCGTTGTATAAATTCTAAAATCTTAGAAAGATTCGTTTCAAATAATCTAAATATAAATAATTACATATAATTATAGAAACTTCTCAATTTGAGCGATATCTTCCCACATTCTTATATGGACTGACAATCTGAAATTTTACAGTGAGATAGAATTTACAGGATTCGAAATTTGAATAATATCCTGAAATGTGTTGAAATTTTTAAAATTAAATAGTAATTCTAATAAGGAAATAATCTACTTAAAAGAAATTCTCTAAAGCCTATGTTTTCCTATTTCCTTCCATTATCTAACAATAACAAAAAAGTAACATTGGATGAGAACATTACGGTACCAATATGAAAATACATAATGTAAATCCATCGTAAGCAAATTAGCGAAAGAATTGACCATTTCTAAAATATTATCAGCCAGGTTGGAAGCGCTTTCGATTGATCTATTCCATCCCGTATGTTTAGCAATGTAGTCGAACAATTGTGCATTGGTAGTGGTCAAGTCCATTAATTCGGGTAAATTGTCATGAATGATCGGCTCCCAAGCTGGAAAATGATAATTTTACGTATAAATCTCAGTAATGTATTCTATGTTTTCGAAAAATATCCAGATCATTCTTGAATATAATAACCTAATAACAAAGCAGTAGAAACTGTGAAAATAGCGACATAAACTATTATGGGTCTGAAAAAGGACTACGTTTACCAGAGATGTATGCCAATTTTAATTTACTAATTACACTTCCTATCTTTAAATTCTTTATTTATTTATTTGATTTGAAAGATCTGCAAAAGAAACAGACAGAATATTTTCAACGAAATGTGCCATGTTTTCAAAAGTTAAGATAAGAGCTTATCATTGATAAAACACCTCGTTGAGTCGCACTACAATTTAAGGTGGAATGGGTTTCTAGCATTAGGTCATTGATGGTATATGGTACTGGTGACCATTCTAAAGCATGATTCCATTCAGCAAATGTATCAGGCGGATAAAAACCTGCCATAACGACCTAAAAAACAACACTGTAATGAAATTTGTAAGATTAAATTAGGAAATATAATAATTCTCTTTAACTAATTCTTTTTAACTCCTATCAGCGTGTAACATATCATATCACTGAAATATCGAAAAACTGATTCCGTTTAAAATGCATTGAGTATACTGTAACGAATTTATTTCTTGGCATGGTTGTGTACTGAAACTTCCAGATAAATTCTATGACTTGTTTTAATTGGCGTGAAAATCATACGAAATATCTAGTACCTGTAGCGTCATTTGACAACTGTTCGCACTAGAGGTATATAATGTTACTTCATGTTGCATATAATTGTTACCAACTAAGGGACCAACAAATTCACGAAGTTCTTTGCCAAAACCAAACCCTTCACGCTTGCCGAACTGTGATAATAAAAATTATCATTAAAAAACTTAGCCAACCAAAAGTAATTTTTTACTGCTGGAATAATTAGCTTTTTTTGAAATGCAAACCTGCATTAAGAAATAAGTCATATTAAACGGCAAGGGACGATATAGTTATATTTTCCAAGCTAATAAATTGAATAGTTCAATTGAGATTAATTTAATCCAAATCAATTTTTAATTTCAAAAAATCATTGCTATGCAATGATATGTTTTAGACTGAATTGCATGACTTGAAATTTCAAAAAGAAAAAAAAAAGTTGGGAGGAAATGAATTGTCCAAACCTGTGTTAATTCATGAACTCCTTCAAAACCCCAAATTCGCGAGTTTTTGTTCAAAAACTTTTTCGGATGACGATTGCCATGTCTCATGCCAAATAATATCAGCTCTGCATTTTCGTCGATTGTAATTGATGTTTCTGGTGTCAACTGAGTGTCATCTTCCAGACTGAGAACTATGCAATATATTGCCACATACCAACATAAAAGCATGTACTATTAGTTCTGGAAATGTACCCTTTATGTTTTCTGAAAAAAAAGAAAATTGTAAGAAGCAAAGCGACATCGATACTGTGGAGTTCAGTTGAGTAACTCTTAAAACATAAAGAGTGGCTCAATGATCAATTTGCTTGGATATTCTTTATTAATTGCTTGCAACATATCTTTATGTTACAAGCAATTATTAGAGAAATTCAAGCAAAATGCTCATTTCTTTTGCCGCTCGTACAGAGGAATACTGCTCAACTGAAGATTCGGTACCATTAATACTGAATTTGAATTCTGAAATAAGAAATATGATGGCTTAAGTTGTGGGAGCAGAGGAATATCATTTTTAAAAGAAAGACGAAAAAAAAAATTGTTGATAGAAAATGTTTGCATTAAAGTTATGATTGAAACGATTAAATTTAATTTTGATAGGAACTATGCATGAATACAGTTGAAAAAGAGCACAGCGTTTTATTGAAAACACAACAAAAGCGAATTCTGAACAATATTCATTGAATACGATGTAGCAAGTAGGAGGCTAATTATGAATTCAGAAGGTGAAGGATGAAGAAAAGAAACAAACGAGATAGTTGGAAATTTCTAAAATAGGAAAGAATGAGAAGTTTTATTACATTCTTGAATTTAATCATTTCCCATGTTTAAAACAAAAGAAGCGTTCCTCCTTCTAAACAAATATAATAATTTCAAAGTATGAACGATCTATTTCCATTAATAAATAATACAGATGATCTATGAACCCTAGTCTCTCGTCAATTTTTTTGCATAGTTTTGAAAAGAAAATCCAAGGTTGTATGAAGTTTTTCAACATACTAACTATTCGCAACAATTTCCTCAATTCATATCCAGCGTTAAAAATTAAAGTGAAAAACTGGAAAAAAGGACCTGCTAGAATCGCCATTCAAGCATTTCGCATTTCTAGAATTCTAAGATAATTTCCCGTAACCGAATCTTTGTAAAGGATTTTTAAGAAAAATCCGAAATAACTTGAATATATAAGACGAATGAAATTTCATGATTTTTGTGATTCTGTCGCAGAAAAAGAAAAAAGAAAAAAACTTAAACACAACATCATTTGAAGAAAACCTGAAATTGTTTTACAACCACCTTTTGTAGTCGTCGATGTTATCGATCACTGCTGTCATCTTCCACACATCCCATTGATTCAACAAATACTGGTTTGTATGAAATGAATCTTTCTCCCCTCATAGGCATTTTGTATTCAAAATGTCATAAAAAACAAACAAACCCACATACAGATACACATACACACACATACACACACACACATACACACACATACACACACATACACACACATACACACACATACACCACACACATACAAGCACACACATACACACACATACACACATACACACACACACACATATACATAAGCACAGTAGCGCTTGCTATGTTCACCTTTCTGGTGCAGACAAATTAATTATGAAATAGAATTTTAGCCAAAATATCGATATGTTTCGATCAATTCCTAGACATCTTTCCAGACGAATCTTCTTCCATAACTTTCGTGATGTTTTTCTACAGAAATCAAAGAAAAAAATGTTAAACCGATAAGCGCTAATATGTTAATAGTGAATGTTGAATTGTTAATGAATTAATGATTAACAAAACAATGAAACGGTGTGAAAGTAAAAAAGGACAAAATCTTAAATGTAATTAATTGAATCTTATCTCGCCGAATTATCACGTCTTGAAGAAGTTATCTTTGATAAGTTATCAAATAAGTTATCACCGGAAATTTCTTTCAGAAAGATTCCAAAACTCATTATTTGATCAAGAAAAATGGGAAAAATACCCGTCAAAATGATCAAAAATATGTGCCTTTCAACAATTTCAGTCGACTGTAATAAATAGCATAAGGCAAATAATGTTGCTGTGTGCTAGCTAAGTGCTTGAAAAATTAATCATCTTATCATTTTTGGATAAATTAATCATCTTATCACTTTTGGATAAACAGTAACAATCATCATTGGCAAGATTATCTCGTCATGACAGGCGTGGACATGGCAGAATAGTTTTGCTACCGGAAGGACTCCAAATCGGAATGTTTTCCTCAAATGTCAAACAAGAATGTCAAACCCAACGAAAAGAAAGGATTGGCAATGCTATCGATCGTCAAATTAGAAATTAAAATTCTTCCTAAAATTTCACGAACTAAGAAACATTCCTGGCAGAATGATATGAAATTTGATGTGCATCTGGTAACTCATCCTATCTGTTCAGTGAATCGCTATTTATGAAGTATAGGAGATAAGGTCGAAGGAGAGTTCATATGAAGAAAGAAATAAACGTGAAAAAAATTTGCTAAAATTGATACACAAAGAAGAGAAGAAAAAGAATAAAAATAACAGTCATGGATTCGAATGAGAAAAGATCGGGAACTGATTCAGAAGGACCACTGTCACATCAATACGAAAAAAAGCCGTTGAAGCATCGCCAAATCTAAAAATGATAGCATGAAAAAAATTGAAACATGTCATCGCAAATGTAAGCCAAACGATAGCAACTGCACTTCAGTAGCCGTACATTCCATTTCCTTATCATTTGGAAGGATTGAAATGCAACCGAACTTTCCATAAAAGGAAACACAACAAAACGAAATGAAAGAGATAGGCTGAATTCTTCAGAAAGATGTGGTCTAAATTGCTGAATTCTCCTATTCATTCTTTGAATGATTCACATCCTTTAGATTTCAAAAAGATGTGAGTCATTTGAACTTCAACGCGGAAAAGTGAAAAGTCGATGAAAAATATTGGAAATGA